>VZZY01012251.1:189381-211776 GCA_013400335.1 Eurystomus gularis
GAAGGGGGTGGGGTGGGGGGGGGGGGGGGGGGAGAAGGGTACAACAAAAATTGCAAGGCATGTGGGGTTTTTTTTTTCTTCTTGTATAAACAGCTTCAGTAGATAATTCTTTCAGCCCAGAGTGATTAACAAGGTCGAAGTGCTGTGGCGGACAGAAAACACCTTACTGCTTCAGCAGGGCTCTGTGGCAAAGAGCAAGCACAGAGCCACAGCAGGACAGAGTCTTCCCGTGGCAATGGATTATGGCTGTGGCACAACAGAAGAGACCTGGGCAGAGCCAGGAGCCAAGAACAGCGCATCGAGTGCTGAAGGGTTCATCTGCTTTGCACCTTCAGCTAAGACCAACCTGAGTCAGGCACGGATTCTGCCAGGTCCACTATGGGCAGAGCTGCCTCTTGGGGCAGCAGAAAAGGCCAGGAGGTGCCTTGTGGCATCTCCTTCCTCTTGAGCCCTGGGCAGCAAGGGAGCTGGCTGCCAGTCCTTCCAACAGGAACGACACCTCCTGATATATTCAACCACACAGATTTCTGCCTAGAGCAACACCACCAGGTTAAAACCAGTAACAAACCCCCCTCTTCTAAATCCACAGAACTTGATAACTCTCCTTCTTTTAATGAGATTTCCTGGCACCAGCCGCTGGTCACGCAAATGTCATATCTCCCATCTGACCTGGAAAATCAACACTCGATTGCCTCTGCACCACCAGGCACTGCCATCAGTGCTTTTCCCACAGCAACATTCATCTCCCAGCACTACACCAGAGAAAGGAGGGAAGGGGCACAAGGAGTAGGAGGTGAGGCCAGCAGCATGGCAAAGCAGTGATGGGAGGGAGCAGACCAGCTCGGGGGTTTTGCACTTTGATTAGGTTCACCAAGTGACTTCACTCTTTGTGCAAAGAGACATTCCCCAGGCAGCCCACACGTGCTCCCCCACCACCCACAAAGCCATAGAAGAAGCTCTCCTGGAGATAAAGGAGCAAAGAAACACAACTAAGAAGCATGGCCATGGAGGAATCTGAATTACACAGAACAGCCCAAAAGCTGGGCAGAAATATCAAAGCAGATAGATGCCTGAGACGACTGGCAGAACAGAGCTGAAGCATCGCTTGCGTGGGGAGGGGGGACGGACAGAGAGCGGGACTAGCAGACAGACGCATGCTACTCACACAGCAAAATTCATGCCAATTAATAACATACAAGGCTGCAGATGAAAACAAGATTTAATTGTGCATGCCAAATCTTCCCAGTGTAACCTATGCTATTTCCCACATTCCCGCAGAGGCAACACTGTCTCTTCTCCCCTGGGAGCCTGGCTGAGGAAGAGGGAAAATCCAGGGAAGGAGATGGGTGAAGACATCGGCAGACCCAAAAGCAAAGCTTTTGGTGGGACTGACAGTGTCACTGACAGAGCTGATGGGGGCTTGGGTTGTTCAGGGTTTCTTTTTTTCCTTTATAAGTCTAATATTTTATTTGCTATCAAAGGTATATTCAGGTTGTCCAAAATTACCCCAAAACCTTCCAAAGTATTTTCACAAAAAAATATTTTCTTATACATGTCATTAATTAAAAAAATGCCTTGGAACACCAACACTGTTTTTTAAAATTTTTTTTTCCCCCCCTCCCCCAGTTTGTCCAATGAACTGAAAATAAAAAAGAAATCAATTATATGCTCATACTCAGCCACAGGTCCAAGAAACCCTGCTGAGGACTTATTTGAGCTGACACCATTCCTTAACTTCCAGCTCTGGGCAAGATCCTCGATTTCAGTGACACCTGCCTGCGCCAGCTCCCTCCAGGAACACCTACACCACCACTGTAAGGGGAAATTACTGTCCATCTTGAGCTCTATCCATCAACATTAACAACTGCTCATATCCGCACAAATGTCTCATATGGCCAAGCCTTCAGAAAGGATTAGTTATAGAGGAGACAGAGGCATCAGTATTACTGTGTTGGTATTTGCAAAAGAGACACTGAGTGCTCAGTTCAGTTGGGATTTAAAATTAATTTAAATTTAGTCAGCATATTTGTTAAAAAAAAAAAAAATTTTTCTAGACTTATTCCACCCCCTGCCTCTGCCCCAAGAAGTACTACTATTTTAGGGAAAAGCCATTGGATTTTTCATTCATAAGAAAGACTGCAATTCCCTTTAACTGTGCAGCCTTACGATACCTGGCTCTCAACCTTAGACAGTCCAGCTAGGCCTTGTAGTACAAGCTTTAGATACCACTATTTTTTTAAAAAAAGTGTATTACACTATCATTTAGATACCACTATTTAAAAAAAAAAAAACTATATTACACTATCAAAAAAGGCAGGAGGGAATTTCTGCATAGTTGACACCAGGTTTCTAGATTTAAAAAAACGTAATAGCAGAAGCAGCTTTTTTCTTGGTGTACTATGGCTGTATGAGAGCTTTTGCCTGTGGTAGTAAATATTCTTTTTTCCAACTAGCACATCCCTTACCCACACCACAGCACTGGCAAAAGCCCTTGTGTGTATCTGACCCCATTAGTATGTCCCCCTAGCCCTGGTAATGTCCATGACCAGGAGTCTTCAGAGTGGGCCACATCCCAGAACTTGGAGGTTTCATCTCACTTGCCATATGCCAGGTTGAAAGCAACCTTAACAAACAAACAAACAAAACAGAAACGCTATTATTATTCTGTCTCAGTTGACCTTCTGCCTCCTGTTTCTCTTCCATAGCCATTGCACTTAAAATTTTATGTAAGATGACCGTAGCAAGGATGAAAAGGGTAAAGAAACTGATAGCCTGATTATGAGCATGGAGATTTCTCTTTGAAGCGTGCCTCCTATGGAAGCTGTAAGCAATAAGACATGACAGTCATTGCATGCCTGGCCCATTACTGCACGCCTCAGGTGGCGTTACAGGGCTTGAGGAGCCATAACTCCTCAAAACACGCAGCCTGGAGTGCCCTACTGCTCTTGTGAAATGGCATTTACAAATAAAGCATAAAGAAAACAGCTGATGCACCAACAGGGAAGCCACTAGCACGGACATAGTGCTGCTCACAGAAAGCCACCAGGCTCTCTTTATGAGCCATGTACCACTTTAGTGTCCTCTGTAGTGAATCAACATAGGCAAGGAGAAAATCTTCAAGCTCAAGTACTTGTGACTGCACTCAGTAGCTCTGCGCCTACAGGAACTACATGCAAGGAGCTTGGTGGCCCCACCATCCCCTGTCCCCTCTTTAGCAGTGACATGCAGGGCACATCCCAGTGACCTCTGTTATCCCAGTTGTCTCTTATCTTTGCTGGAAAGCCTTCAGAGGACTCTTCCAACCTAACAACTCTACAGCCATCATATGCACAAGCATGATCACACGCATTCAGAACATATTAAAAATCTCATGCATTGAAAAAAAAGTTTTTGTTTCCTTCCCCTGTAAACACAGCCTCCTGTGCAACATTTAACAAGGGACGCAAGTGATTTTTGAAAACACAACACCATTTATCACTGCCTCACCAAGGAAAACTACAAAAATGCTAATTGATTTCATAATTTGCATATTTGATTTTTCTTAAAGATGAGATAAAGTAGGCTTAAAAAAAAAAGCAGCAGAGCTTCAAAAATATTTACAGTGACAAGCATCACATCAAGAGGCAAATCACTGCTGCTGCAGTCGGGGCCAGGAAGCCAAGCATCCCGCCTGTCCACTCCTGCTCAGTGCCTGCCTGTGCCCTGCCACTGCTCGCAGCAACCCTGACTTAGGGCTGGGACACGTTTCATGCGTTAGGTGACCCAAGCAGCTGCAGAGACTTCTGGGCACATTGGCATTGGTTTGTGAGGCTACACCACTGCTCCAGCTGCATGGCTTCAGAGGAAAATGAGAATTGCCTGGAAAGACAGGAAACAGGCTGTCCTCAGCCCACGTCCTCCCACACTTGTGTACACAACAGATGGCAGCCTGGAGTCCTGGTCTTCTGTACGGAAGCTGAAGACACTCATAGACAAGCCACCAGTGCAAGCCATGCACTGACAGCCTGCGGCCAACAACATGAGGATGTGCCACCGCAGCTCAGCTCAAAGTCCCTCTGCCTCTTGGTGGCTCAGGGTGCATGGGACAGACTCTTCATGGGCTGCAGTCACACCTCTTCACAGCTGACCGAGGGGTGGGTAAGGCAGTTACACAAAGTACTAATGAATATAAGCCTCATTGCAAGAGGCCTCTCACGGAGGCACAGGGAAGGGAGAAGTAAGAGGAGAGAAAATTCATTTTCTGCTTGAGGACACTTACGTTTTTAAAGCAGCCTTAGGAGAGTGCTTGTTGGGCTGTGAGCAAGAGAGGATGTTAAAAAAAAAAGAAGTAGGAGACTCAGTCCTGTTCTCTTACTGCCTTCCTGTTCCAAAAAATAAGAGAAAGATTCCCACAAACATGAAAGGACAAGAGGAAAAACTACTTGCTGAGTAGATACACTGCCCAAAAGCTTATTGGGTTCTACAGAGAGTGTTCTGTACAAGTGTCTACACTTCACGCAGTGTGTTCAGCCAAGAACGCTTCACTCTGATTCATACGCTTTGGTTCAGTGCCCAAATATTGCTATTTAATAAGGTTATTAATTACTGTGTTGTCTAATTTTTGCTGTGCAGGAACTTCTTATAATTGGCTTATTCCTTCAAGATGCTTAATCCTTTAACTGTAACAGCGCGTGTCAGCACGCACACATGCATGTGTGTATGTGCATGCTTGAGTCCCCTCTGAGTTCTCATTTCTTGCACACCCAGGCTATGAAACCCCATGCGAGCCAATATTTACCCAGCAAGGAAAAATAAGTCACCTTTTTTTTTTTTTCCCACCTGAAGATACAACTTCCAGAGAGCACCTGTTTTCTTCAAAATAACCAAATAACTTACTGACTGTACTTCCAGGCATTATCAAGCCTCCCACACTCGTTTTATGACTCCTTTTTGATTTAAATAATGTGCTCAGGTGTTTATATAAAGCAGGAACGGGAAAAATTTGCCTGCTGGACTAGTATTTTCCTAATATTTGTCAAGACATTATTTACCTCTACCATCTGGTCTCCTCTACAATAAGAAAGCATCTTTGACATTATTATAAGGGGGAAGGAAAGGACAAATGAATACTAAAACTATATCCCAAGGAAGATCTTTAAGAAACATGAAGGGGAAAGATAGTAGGATAGTACATTCTACATGTAGCTCTATCACCAAATTACTTTGTTCTCCTTGATCCAAACACTAACTTTCTGCACCTGGTTCTGTCCTATTTTTTCAACCACTTCATCTTTACAATTATTTGCAGAAGGCTGTCTTCCAAACAAACAAACAAACAAACAAACAAACAAACACACACGTTCCAGACCCCTACCTGATCCATCCTGATCCCAGTCCGATGCCCCAACAAGTATTACAACACAATAAAAAGGATAACTGGGGAATTTTCTCAACCCGCAGGATAGACAGAGCTGGGAAAAATTGAGGGGAAAATAGTCTCACAATTATACAGAAAATTTGTGTTTCTTTAACAGTTCTTGAACACAAATATTCTGGTAGGTACCTGTGGGAAAACCAACAGTAACCACCAACTTACTACCAGTGACATTTAGGGCAATAGGAAAATTGTTCCTTAAATATGATTTCTCTATCAAAAAACAGAAGCATTAACCTTTTAAGGTCTAACTCCACCTAGAAACACAACAGGAAGTAGCAGATGTTCAGTCAGTCACAGATGTGGGATGGCAGAGGCTTCAGGAATTTCTCTTCCACCATTAGTTGCATTGGGACATCTAAACACCTGAACTCTCTGCATGAAGTACTGTCCAATCTGTTCTTTAAATCCTCCACTGAAGGTGAATCTAAGATCCCCATGGTACCTTCTTCATTTTTCACATTTGGCACAAAAGTTCCCATCTTACCCACCCTAAATCTTGCTTCCCTCTTCCCACTTATCCCACCTACAGCAGACACTGAAAAATTCTTAAGCTCCTAAGAACTAGAAGATCACTATTCTGTTGCATCCTTTGCCCTTCAATTCTTTATTTTTCTATTCCAAACTCATTTTTTTCCAGCCTTCCCTCTTCTGCACTGTTTTCTAAACATTTCATCCTTTTTGTTGCCCTGCTCTGGATTCACTACAGTTCACCTACATCTCCGAAGTCTCATGCCAAACACTGAGATCAGGTACTCCAGCAGAAGTCAAATCCAGTGCTGTACGAGGAGGAAAACATCACCTCCCCAGCCTTGTCCAAGAAACTACTGAACACTGCAGAGTAAATGGGCCCTTCTGCTGCAAAAGCACTTCACTGATTCAAAGTTTGTGATCCACAGTAATTCCCAAGATGTTTTCTGCCATGCCGCTACCAAGACAGTTATTCTTTATTCTGTATTCGTACATTTGATTTCTCCCTCTTAAGTGTAGCACTTTGCATTTGTTTTCACTGAATTTCATTTTGCTGATATTGGTCTCGCCATTCAATTTTTCTAGATCATTTTGAATTCTGATAATGCCTTCCAAAGTACATCCAACCCCTCCTAGCTCAGTGTCGCCTGCAAATTTTATAAGCATATTTCCCATTCCACTGCCTAAGTTATTAATGAAAGTATTGAATAAAAGCAGGTCCAGGGCACATCCCTGCAGGACCCCTCTTGAAATGCCCTCCCAGTATGACAAAGAGTCACAATAACTATTCTTTGAGAGCTACGTGTCCAATCAAAATATCTTGAATTTCAAACTTCACAAAAAGCTGATTTGGAGTATTTGATATGCAAAGGAGTTGGGGGCCAAAGGATAATTCAGTGAATAATTTAAAGCCTAAGAGTAGGTTTGAGGAAAACGGCAATCTGTTGGTGGATGATTTGCCAATAGAAAGAGGAAGGAAAAGTCACTGAATGCGTTAGCTGGTACATTTGCCCGGCAGTGCTGCAAAAGGCCCCCACACAAGCACTGCATTCTTCCGACCAAAGGCGTGCACACGCCTCCCATGATACAGCAATGAAAAGAACAAATGGCAAAGCAGCCACAGTAAATATCTCCTGCAGACTGTACAGCAAAGGAGAGCACTTCCCCAAAAGGCATTTCTAGCTATGAACTCCATTATCAAGTTCCTTCCATCCTTATCAGCCTACTGTTCATCTTCAGGTCATCACTCAATGATGCAACCATTCTGTGATGGATGCTTTGATGTTAAGAGAATTATTTGGCAGGACCTCCATGTGAAGATCCCCAAATACATTGAAAATGTGCAAGAATTAAACCTCACAGTCTTAAGTGGTAAATCTGATCTCAGCACATTGCCACCAACTCATGCTTCTGTAAGTGGTAGCAGAACCTGGCACCTCAAGGTGGGACAGTAGTTTGCTGTTTTTAACTGGGAGACAGAACAAGTTCAGCAAGAAGTCCTCTGCCACACAGGGAGTCTAATCAAGCCACTTACCAACTGTATAAGCAAAACTGAATTTGGTTGCCCTACAATAAGAATAAATTAGTCATTGAATTTACCTTTGGAGACCCAAATTGAGTGTTCCTGATGCTATGGGGATGGTCCTGCGAATGGGAACTTTAATGTGTGGCTCACTGACTCTCGTGTGATGGTGGCAGAAGCAGCAGCATGCAACTTTGGAACTGTAACACAAGCAAAATAAGCCGAAGGCAATGACTGCCATTACTGGAGCTGTACTGGTGACACTAGCAACGTGATACCCAAAATAATTAACTGTTCAGAGCCAAAGCTAGCCTAATGCCTTAGCCTCCCTGCTTTCTTGGGAGCCATGCTCATATTTTACATCCTGAAACTAGATTTCTATAGCACACTTGCTGATGCACATCAGGAGCGAGAGAAGCCCACGGGTTCCACCATGTTTGCACTCTTGTCGCGCAGGATTAGAACTGGGCTCCTGATCTCAAAGCCTGTCACAAATCTGGACTTGAAACACAATGAATTAATAAACAAGTGAATAGGTGTCAGTTTTATGAAGCACACTACCTGCATAAATTTCACCCAGTGCAATTGCTTGTCATTTTCAGCACCCCTTGAGACCTCAATGGCTGATAAGTCTCACAAGTCACTTTGCAACCCATTATACAGATGAAGTTTTATGATAAAAACCTTCCTCCTCACTGACTCCTCCTGTTTCACAGATGCAATCTGAGTGGAGCATGAAGAGATCCCATCCCCCATAGCAAAGGTAAGGTTACAGAGGGTAGGTCTTAGTAAGGATTTTGCAGGCTACATGAATTATTAAAGTCCTTTATGATATAATGACAGACATAGCAGGTTATTTGTTCATTCCGTGTATAATTCATTACTCTCTTGGGAGCTAGACAGAAGTAAGATAGCTTGTTGCATCTTCTTGTTCATTCCAGTAAATCCTCATCACCAGCTGGAAGGCTGAACCACCCCCCGAAGACAAAACAGCCACACCTTGCAGGATCTGCACTTTTGGTTGGAGACGGGAGAGCTTGGAGAAATAGCAAAGCCGTCACTTGAGTACATCAGGCTAGATGGCCAGAAGAAGACAGTCCAGGTAGGGTTTCTGTATCACGCCACCAGAACACTGTCATCTAAAGCATAAGCAAACAGGTTTGTGATTAGATGCTATGAGTTGCGCCATGCTCCTGTATCACTGCTGAGCAACAGCAGAACTACCCAAAGGATATCAGCTTTACCTCCTGGCTATGCAAATCGTAAGATACTGGACAAAGCAAAACAGTTTCCCTTGCTTGGGTCATTTGTGTAAAGAGTCTGGTCAAGATAAGGTGCAAAATAGGAGTGCCATGTCCTGATAGCTGGAATGGAATTTTGAATACATACATTGTAGTCATCTCTCATTTCTCTAGTGTGCTCTTCAAAGGGTGAGGGAGAGATGTCATGCCAATATGGCAACTGGGAAATAAAAGACTGAGCCTCAGAGAAGAAGGAGCTTCCCACTGCTTCCCTCCAGCCAGCGATGCTCCTACTGCCAGGAAGGGTCATGCTACTACGGAGAGTTGCAGTAAAACACAAATGTGGGCAAGCTGAAAATGGCACACTGGGTAACTCTTACCAGCCACAGGACACCGCTGGACTGCCTTCAGCATCCACTCCACCCATCGCAAGATTTCAGCTGATCAGAAACAGACCAGGCACACAGCGATTAATCCGATCACTAAAACACAAGCCATATTAAGCAGTTTGATGGAGGACTACTGACTCATCAGACCTCTGCTGAATGTGTCTATAACTTCTCTCCTTAGCAAGAAAAGGTATCATTAACCCCTGTCACAAAGACCTCCTGCTACAACAGCTATTTAGAGGGATCCACTACCATTATTCTTCAGCCTCTAACCACACTAATCCAAGTCTGTGGGGTTTTTGGAGTAGCCTCTCAGCATCATATCAACATCCCTCAGGGTTTTTTGGGTGTCACTGTCACTAGATGTCTATCTAGTTAAATTTCCCATTTTAAACAACCCCTCTCCCCACCATCCCCCTACCTGAGAGATTCCTGGCTCCTAAAAGAGCGTTGTAATCATTGTTATTATAAAGCACTTAGCAATGCTCACTCATTGCATCTCTCACCAGCCAAACACCCAGAACCCTGTCATTTCATATGCAGTCGCCTTCATTTGCAGAAGCTCTTCATTGTATTAGTCCCTTTCAGCAATGAAAGAAAAAAAGGGAGTGGGGGTGGAGAGCATTAAAAAAAATAAATAATAGTTTACTGCATTTTATGCCATTACCTCACTACTTTGCGATACACATCTAAAAGCTCTCTGCAAGACCTCTCCTGTTGTAACGTGGCATCCAGACACACTTCGAGGCAGGATAGTGGAAGCATATAGCCCAGTTTGGTTTTGTCCCAAGTACTGCTGCATCACTCAGAGCACTACAGCAACACGGATGAAACTGTCACCTTTCACAGGTCACCTCCTCTGTCCTCCTCCCCACGCAGCTGGGACAAATACTGCTCCCTCCACAAGGAAAAAACATGTACCTACAACCTTTGCTTTGAAAGGGATACAAGACTATTGAAATGGAGGTGACTGAACCACACTGAAACACTCAGAAGGTACTACAGGATTTGCTGGACACATGCAGGATGTTGGTCCACCAGGCCCAGTTTCCCCATCTCCAGCCAAAGCCAGCTTTTCACACTGGAAAAGATGTACCTCCTGGAGGACCTGGAAGGAGGATGCTGTGCTGGAGTACCTTTAGGAATGAGGACATTGTGTCAAGCACCTTGCGAGTTCCCCTGCTGCAAGAAACCATCACTCTGCAACAAGCTGTCTTCCCTTTCAGAAGGGAAGGGCCACTAGGAAACTCTACTGGAGCCTAAGCACAGATGGGTCCCTTTCCTCACCAGGTGCTTCAAGCTAATAAGCCAGCAGTGCACCCACAGCCTTGCTTCACAACTATCACAGTTACTGTCCACATTCCCTCACCACTGCAATATCACAATTAAAGCACAGATAGTGCAATAGCCCATCAAATATCATTTTGAAGGGACTGATCAACATTAAAATGTCAAATCCTCCTAATATGTCTGACAGAAATATTTTCCTTTTTTTCAGGAGGGAAGAATGAAGCTACAAAGGTGAAGCAGTAGACTCAAATCCAGACAGACTTTTGGAAGTAGAGTCAGAACTGCAACTCAACGTCCTGATGCAAAATTTGAAGTTTGCCCTTGGAAGACAGCACTCAAACACCAAAGCAGGGAACTCACACACCAGTGGACACCCTGGAGCAGGTCGCCTCCTAACCCTCACACACAATATGCTCACATGTAACTGAAATCTAAGATTACAAGATAATTCTCTCTTCTGCTTTTCTTAAAAAGCACAGATATTAAAATCAAAAGCATCTGACATTCAAAAGCCCTATGAATATAACATCTCAGACTCTTTTCTTTAAGAGAGAAAAATCCCAGCCTCTAATGTGGTCCTCTCAATGGGGCCCATGACATCACCAGCCCCTTTCTATTTAGAATAATGACTTCTTCCACATGCCAAGAGATTTGAAATTACCTGTGAAATATATTTCCCTAGGCACAGGCTCAAGGAGCATGTAAATTACCCATCTTAATGGCCTCTAGAATTTCACTCTGAGACACACACAGGGAGTGGGAAATGTTCAGATATCTCAGGCACCATCTGAGGGGATAAACGTCCAAGGGGTGGTCAGGAGCTACTGTCCTACAGCTCCCCCAGTAACAGGTCCCACTGGTGAGTGCTTGCCACAATGAGGCAATGAGCATAAGGGATCCAATTCTACATGAGAGCATCATCAGCACAAAATGCAATTTTAACGAGAGTATTTCTTGGGAAAGGTGCCTGACCATAATTCACACAGCACAAGCAGCCAACATAGGGCTTATGCAGCAGAGGGCACCCGTTTAATTTGCAAAAGCCCAGCACTAAGCACACTAAGCACTCGGCAGCAAGCCCTCTTGCCCTCCATCTAACTGCACAGAGAACAGCACTGCCCAAGCTTTGATGTCCAGGCATTTGCCAGAGGATAGTGTCCTTCCGAGAAGCTTTTCATCCACAAGGACAGTTCCCACTCTTCCAATATCAAAGAAAGGGACAGATACTGTCCCTGGAGTCCAAATCCTCCTGGCCATGTTTCGGTTCTTGCAGTTAAACCTGATGTCTGGTTAGTATGTAGAAAAGAAACATTTATCCCAAAACAAAGTGCATGGATTCATTTGGAAGAACAGAGAAGGAGTAATTATGTAACCTGGGTTGTATTTCCTGCACCAGCACTAACATATTGAAGTCTCTGAAGCCTTACTTTCATCAGCAAAATGAGCACTAGGGAAGCGCAAGTGCTATTACAAAGTGCATGTAAAAAAAGCATTATAAGGAGTGGAAGATGGAGAACGGGACGAGACGCTCATATGGCGATGGAGAGGGGGGACAATCCAAAGGGTGCCACCAAAGAATTACTTGTCTCGCCAGGGAACAAGCCTGAGGCACACAAGCTTTGCTCCTGATGCTAGCCAAGGCTGAAAGGCTGGTCACCTTTGAACATGTAGTGGTTAGAAATTAGGCCAGAAGATCAGTCAGGGATAAGAGAACACCTGGAAGATAGACCTGGCAATGGAAAAATGGGCCAAATTCCTCAGTGTAAATCTCCTCAAAGCAAAGGTGTAAGACAAGGTCTTTGCTGAGACTCTTCTAAAGTGAGAATTTGCCCTCATTCTCAGCCACAAGCATCTTGCTAACCCACATACTGCCAGAAGATGTGGTATCACAGGGGCAATATTTTAAAAAAAATTCCAAGCTAACTTTCTCACTCACAAACGTTCTACCAAAGGCTGAAGTCTGTCTGAACTCACAGCTATGGGTGCTCAAGATTAACTGCGCAAGAACTCCACTATTCAGAAGCTATTACAAGATAAATACTACACCGAACATCATAGAAAAAAAGTGAGAAGGAATGACATTGTAATAGATATTGTAGCCAAGCCAAAAGAGGAAGTAAGGTTAGTTCCATGTGGCAAGTTATGCAAAAGAATACTATGTATTTAGAATAGTCCTTGCTTTGGTTGTGGGATCTGGACTTTTGTGCAATTAACTTGACAAGCTTCAGAACATTTCAGCAAACTGCAGCTCACCCAGTACTGGAAGTTGACTGCTCTGGTGCAGGATGTAACGGCGTTCTCAACACCAATTCCACCCAGCCCCTGAAGCACTAGGCTTTGTACATGAATCTTTCATCCAGCAAAGGGTGTATGTTTTTAAGTTGAGAAACTGCAGGTGTACGCATTACTTTTGGCCCCCATAGGCCTCAGGTAATTCAACAGCTGAAGCACCTCAGCCACAGACCATAGCAGGTCCCCTCTCAGCTCACCACCATCACACTGCAAGCACTCTGATATTCCTCCATAAGGAGGACAGGTACCATTTACTAAACCTTTCATTTCTGCAGGTGTTTGGTTTTCTTTGGAAGGAACTTCACATACAAGAACCCTCAGGCTACCTTGTGGGATCTAGTAATAACTGAAATGGCACAAACACAGCAATAAGAAGATCTAATGAAGAATGAAAGTCAATTATTACACAAGCTACCATAAAAACACCACATTTTTTTTCTGGCAAGTGGCAAATCTACTCTTCCACCAGCCAGCTGTGACTGCAGAGAACGGGACGGAGTCTGGCAGCCACATCGCAATGAGATGGCGGCCATGCACTCAGTTTCCCAAGGGTCACCAAATTAAGTGACATTTATTAAGTGGCCCTTGCAAAATAAAAAAGGCTGCTTCAGCACACAATCACATTCAAGCTGCACAAACCAGCAATGCTTTCAGCACAAAGCCCCACTTGGAGTGTTGTCGTGAGAAGAAAGGTAGCAAAAGAAGATTCCCACACCCCAGTGTTGCCCCAGGGAATGCTCCATGCAGAGCATGGTCCTTGGGATGCAGCCTCACCTCCGGCTCGGTAAGGCTGTGCCTGCTTGAGCAAACACGGCACCAGCAAGGCTGTCAGGACAGGGCCGTAAGAGAGGGGAAAAGGTACAAGCTGGCTCAACAGCCACAAAGATGAAATGAGACCTCGTGCCAAGATCTGGCTGCCAGAGCCCTTTTGTACCTGGCTGCTGCATCCTCGTATCCGGGCAGGGAGCACGGGGAAGCTGAGGGTAGGAGGTTCACCTGCAGAAGGAGCCACTTCTCACAAAAAGAGCCCCAGTCCCTAGCAGGCAGTAGGAGTGAGACAGTACTGGTTAATTTTTCTCTGAAGATCAAAACAAATAAACACAGAGAGGCGCAAGTGACACAGAAGGGTTCAATTTAGCCTTAAGATGATGGGTAAAAAGGCGATATTGATGTCAGAAATGCCAACACAGCATTTGAGTTGCCGGGTCAAACAGGCGGGCAGGTGCTAAATGGGGTTATTTAGAAACTGGGACTGAAGCATGAGCAGACAGTAGATGTGTTAGGTGCATTTCTTTTTTCCATCTGACAATAAAAATCATGTCAGGAGCAACCACAACCATCACAATATTTAAAAGTTAAAAGACCTAAATCCTGAAAGTTATCCCTGGCATAATCCTACAGCACCATTACATCAGGGATGAATCTGTCCCAATATCTTAATTTCTTTTTTTTGCCATTTGTCAGCTTTTAAAGCTAATATACCTGTAGAAGAGCGCAGCATGCAAGACTGACAACAGCAAATTCTTCCGCATTGTAACAAACGCTACGTCAGGAAGTATGGCTCAGTCATGAGCAGTCCCACAGCACACAGCCAAGGAGGGGCACAAAGGCATCCCTGCCTGCGCACAGAGACAGCCCTTTGGGACTGACGCTCTTTTGGTCTGTGCTCTTGGAAGTGCTGTCATTCTGTGGGAGACAAAATAAAGTCATCAGCTTGGTCACTGATCAGCAGTTATTAAGACTTCCCAGCAAACAAAAACAGAATAAATAAAAACTAAGAGCTGTGTGAAAGAGACAAATATTGATTTTTTTTTTTTTTCATACTCATGTAATCTACCCTCCTTCCCAGAGCAGGCAGGGGAGGAGGGGAAAGCAGAGTGCCCATGAAGCAGCGACGCATGCCTGGCTCGCTGTCCTGAAACCGTTTTCAGCTTGCAGGTCTTGAATAATTAAATGCTGTTTCTTCCACCCTTTTTTCCCCTGGTATGCATAACAGACTGCTGCAGAAGGTTTACTTTTACCTGGGCAATGCACATCACTCCCCTCACAGAGGTCCTGGAAGCACATGAGCCCACACAACACATTCACACCCTTGCCACTGATTCCAGGAACGTGACACTACAGTGAATGCTCAGTAGAGACCTCTAATTTATAAGACTACCTCAGACATGAGGAAATGGTATTTTGGCTCTTCCTGGGTCTGCTGAGTTTGTTATGGAGCAATAAAAAGACATTCAACCACTCACAGCCCAGAATCTGACTCAATCTTCAACACCTGATGAAGTTGAATAATAGGTGCTTCGTTTGGCTTAATTCTGTCTCTATTTTGGTGTCCATGTAACAGCTGCCAAAAATCTGGCTGTGAAACCTACCACAGGTTAGAAATGCAAACAAGGCACTGCACAATGACCCTCGCTGTGTAGTACTGTATAGAAAGTGTTCATTGGACACAATGAAGAGATATTATTACATGAAATCTAACAGATATGAGAATTCAAATACAAGAATATCTCGGATTCAACAGAAATTAAATCAGTGAGAGCTTTATACATTTTTTATGCATAGGTGGCTTATACAAGGTCAGCTTTGAAAAATATTTAGAAATATGCCCCTTGTTTTGTTTTCTTATTTGAAGAATGAATGTGAACTCAGACTTTAGACACAATATTCTTCGGTTCCAGAAGAATCCTAAGCACCCACTGGAGAAGAAACAAAGCCTGACAGCAAACCAGACAAGAGAACAGCTTGCAACAAGGGAAAAGTTTCAGGACTCAGCCCTGTTATGAGTTGAAAGACATTGGTATTTATAAGGGGAATCATACCCTTATTTGTCAGCTCAATGGAGATGGATACAACACTCTTTCCCAATTCTTTCTACCTGTTTAACAGTTTAAGGGGTAACTTTGTTTGTGCTCAGAAAGCCAAGAGGCTCGGAAGCATGGGGAGGGCTCTGTTTGTCAACACATCAGATACGCAGCAGCAGCTACACCACAAACCTGTTCTGTGCCTGCTGCATCACTGATCTTTAGCTCTGAAACGGTGTTCCAGCAGGGACAGAGGCAAGCCGGCGTGCTGCTGCCAGGGCTCAGACTCCTACTGCCCTCGCTCTCCCTGTGGGATAACACTGACTTAATGCCCTTGTGGGCCACGCATCTTCCTGAGTAAACCCCTCTGGTCCACAGCCATGTGCAAGCCTTCCAGTCACGGAATGTCACACAGCAAAGCCTTGCCAACAGCGCCTTGACCCTTTGCTTAGGGGAATTAGGATACGAAAACCTCACTGAAATGAGTTCATAATGTAAAGAAACATTGCTAGAGATAGGAAGTTGTCAGTATTTTGGTGATGAGATTTTTCACCCTTCTCTGTCCTTGTGCCTGTACTCCCCATNATAGATTTTTGCTCCAATGCACAGCATGATCTAACTAATTCGCACTTCATTGCTCTGCACACCTCATCATTTGCACATGAAAACAGCGGTCTCTCTATCGCTCCACTCGCTGCCTGCTTCTTCCTCCTCCTCCTCCATCAGCCACCTCCTGTACCTTCTCAGCAAAACTCTACTACAGAAGCTGCAGTGAAGAGGCTCACATTACCAGGACTCCATTGCTTCTACAAAATTTACTAGCATGCTCCGAAGTCTCATAAATAATTCAGGATACACAACCTTTGTCAGGTAAATGAACGTGCCGTTTGTAATCCATCACTCCTGTTTTTCTGTCACAGTGATACACATACTCCCTGTTGGCACAACCCATATTAATTCACGAATTCCCCAAGTGTCAGTGTGGGGTAGGTCAGCAGAAGAGTTTTGGCACCAGCAGAACCCAAGGAAATCCAAAGTCTGCTCGAAGTTCAGTAGATTCATAACAGACACCAGTGCAAAAGCAGCTCCAGCCTAGGCCATGGAAAGAGCAGCTCCATTCCCAGCCTTCTTGGACAACAAAAGGAGGATCACAGTCAGAGAGGGCAGGAGACTCATTCTTATTAAAGATCTCCTTTTCATTGCAAGAACTTCAGGGATTTTTGACATAAATCAGAACTAAAAATAATGTTGCATCTTGTACTTCCCGGGTTTAACTCTATGCACTTCAGGGTGTTACCGCACAAAGGCACTTGGCTCATTAGAGATACGCAAACTCAACTTCTGCGTTGGCAACTGTGCCCAAGGCTTTATCATCATCAGAGCTATTGCACTTAAATGGTTTATAGCCCTATTTAGCACCCAATCTGATTGCTATCAGCAATTACCTCCTCTGGAGTTCTCCAGGGGAGGAGGCCTGATCCTGGTTCTCCTGACAGGGACTCTCCTGTGGCCCGAAGCTGAGCCGTACAACAGCTCCTGCCCTGTCCCCGCCAGACCGAGCGGCAGCTCCGGAGGAGGCGGCACCGCAGCCTAATTACAGGCAAGAATAACGACCTTGTGCAGAGTTAATGAACAGATACAGAAACCACAGACCGTGCAACCTTTGTCTGGCCTGACTGCTCTTCAGATCCTCATGTCTCCTGCCCTGCAGCCCTTTCACCCGTCACAGGCTGATCTGGCTAAATATCCTCATGGCTCCCACATCAGTCAGTTGGAGAAACACTTTGCTTTACAGCAGAGGAATTAATCTTTTGGTCTGGGTAAACACCTTTTATTTGTTATCATATTTACAACCAAAAGATAATGGCTGAGACGGGACTGGAAGGGTCACAAGACAACTGTCAAAATTATGAAGAAAATCCATGTGCTTTCTCTGAAAGATCAAGTGATTCAGCCTAAAGAAAACCATGCCAACAGCTTGTTGATAGAAACCAACTCTCCTGTAACAACAGTTTGTATAACCCAGTGATAAACAATAATAAACTCAAGGATGAAGGCTACATAGCAGGAACAGCTCTAAACCGACAAAGAACTATCAACACCCCAGAGAGGAAAAACATAATTTGGCTAACAAAACACATTTTGCTTTCAGGAGGCTCCTGGAAAAGTAAATATCAAAACATTCAGATACTGTCCTTTCTTGCTGAATATTTCACTCAAGTATTTTGTTTGGTAATGACTTTTATTTCATCCCACTTGAGTATTTCATTGGCTGAAAAAAGCGTTGTCTAAGTAGCACGGTTTGTGCACATGTAGGATGTTACAGTGTGCAGATGCCCCAGCACTTAAGCCCTCAAGAGCCTTTCTGATGGCTTTTGAAGCCAAACACCAGGAAGCTCATTCGATACATTTTCAGGTTTCCATTTAGGCCCTATGTAACCACCGTCAGCTTTTAAGGGACTGTTGCACACATGCATACAACACACACAAAGCTTCTTTACAAACCAGCTTCTGAGCTACGCCTGCCACAACACCAAGCGTGAGCCCGTTTCTACCCTCAAGTCTACATGCAGGACCCTCATCGATAGCAGTGGGAACCCCACACACTCTTCCAAGAGAATCTAAATTAACAATTTTTCAACTCAGTCTCCTGAAACCACAATCTTGAAGGGGATCACTGCAGACAGGGTACGGCGTTGAGATGTCACAAGGACAGACAAGAAAGCAGTAATGCCCTGCTCTGTAATGCCTGCCCTTTGCCCATGTGAGACTTCAGCGGGAAGCATTCAGGAACAGTAACAGAAATGAAGAAAAAAATTTGTAAATGCCAAAGAAATATTGCAAATGGCTTATAAAAAAAACCAAAACACATTTGGTCCCCTCCCTGGGGCTGTTCTTTTTGCTCTGGGCAGTTCAGGGTGCCTCCGCATACCCCAAAGCAGATTCTGCCACTGATGCACAGCCTACGTGGGGCTGTTGCTGGGACACTGGGTGTTTCTGCCTCCACTGGGTACAAGTTCTCCCAGAGGCTGCTCAGCCCTGGCAGGGATGGAGTGAGGTTGGCTGTCAGTCACTCACCAGGCTAGATTGCCCTCCCAGGGAGCTGTCTCTCTGCTCAGCTGAGTGTAGCAGAGGACAAACAGGGCCATTTCCCCACTTCTCTGCTCCTTTCCAGGCAAGTTCCCTTCCCAAGCATCAAAAGCTTAATTAGAAGATATTTTCTGACTGCATAGCAGGTGGGCCGTAGAATAAGAGGAGCTTCCTCTACACAGCATCCCACAAACCCTAAAACATCCAGTCCTAATAGAGTTATTTATTTCAAGCCCTGCTAGTCCAGATGTGCCATCACTACCAGCATCATTAACCTCATTTGGGGTGAAATGACAGATGTACAAATCAAAACCTGCTAAAAGGAAGCAATTAATTTGGTAGAGGCAGCCTTAAACCCACCTTCCAGTGGTGACGGGCACCTATTAGGCCTTATTGCTCTCACCAGGAGCCTTTGCTGCCCACTATCTGACAGTAACACTGGTAATACCTCCAGCTTGCTGCCCAAAACTACTGTCTGCATCTGACAAACGCTAAACCTCATGCCAGAGGGGCAGAACCAGACCCTGGTCCCCAGGCTGGCGTTTTCCCCTGCAGACATCCCTTTCTCCTCTGGCTGGGCTGAAGTGCCCCATAGAACGGCAAGGAAGCCGAGCCTCACCAGCAGCCGCACAGCAATTCTGCTCACACCTGCTTCCTCACAAGAAGCAAATGGCTCACCACCCTCTAGCAGATGGCAATTTTCTTTCAAGTCCAAGTGACAAAAAGCCTTTCTGCAAAGTGAGGAGGGGGCTTGTTCTGCTCCCAGGCAGCGGCACCAGCAGACACATTCTCCGACACTCAACACGCACAAAATCCCCACTAACAGGAGGCGACGGCAATACAGGTGCAGGACTCCCCTGACTGACCAGGCTTTCAATCATCTAATTCTACGTCTCAGAAATTCAAGCAGAGGTTGTTACCATGCTGCCACAGGAATCTGTCTGCATATTATTTAAAAGAAAAATTAACTGCAACCAACAGCCTTTCTTTCCACAGCCATTAATCCCATTGACCACACAGACGCACATTCTTGTACGTGACCATTCCCAAAAGGAGCCTTGTCAGTGGACATCACCTAACGTGCCCGCCCCAATGGGTTTGTTCCAATCTGGGATTTTGCTTTTTAAATCTCAATTAGAAATTTCCCTTTTGGACAACTGGCTGAGCCGAGCCTTCCTTAGCTCAGCATAAGATGATTAAAACCATGCTACCCGGGAGAAGAGAGATAATGTGGAACAGCAGCGATTTATCAGGGGCAGAACCAAGAATCAACACACAGAACCACTGATGATAATTAGTACGATTGTAACAACAGCAACAAAAATGATATTTATTTTGTTCTTTCCCCTCCTTGGGCAAAATATTCTAATCATTCAGTCTGCTGCCTGTCAGAATGAAACAGTTCTGGGGCTGCTTAAAAAAAGCAGCCTCATTTTTGAGAGTCCTGTAGTGAAAGATGACTTAAGTGATTTACAGAGAAAACCTCCAAAGACAAACAAGGTTTCTAATCAATGCTCTGAATCATTCACAAGGGTGTATTGTCCAAAGTAGGAGAAAATTGGCTGGCAACAGGAAGAATTTAGCAGCTCATCTCATCAGCTCAACTCAGCTTCTGACCAGCAAACCTTCCAAAAAGATTCAAGTTATATCTAGCATCTTTAAAAACAGGTCGCAAACAGGCAGCCACTCGGGGTGGAAACAGTCCCTCACGGAGCGTTGTTCTAGCCTTGGTGCCAGCTACCATTGCACTCTCTGCCCCCATTAAATACTTCCTTCCCGAGAAACGCTCGGGCAGCCCTGGGGCACAGCTCACAAGGCGTTTCAGCCCACGTGTCACGGCATTAACCTAGTGCCCACCAATTGTGCACCATCATCAAATATCCATTTGCGACTCTTCTTTTCTCTAGGTTCACAAAACGGGTCATAAGGGGAATAGAACGAGCAAGCAGATCCCAGGTCAGGCTTGGGTCTGTCGTGCCTTCTGTGTCTCTTCTCCAGACGCAGCCAGACAGCGTTACTTCCCACCAGAGGCACCTACGGAATTAGTGGCCTTTTCAGGACCATTCCTTCATTTGTGCAATAAATTATTAATTTTTACCAGTCGGTTCAGTTTTTATTCATCTTGCCTCTCCCAGTACAGGATCAGGCCCACTCTGATAAGATCACGGATAAGAGAGCACAGAGCTAACACAATCTATCCTGCTAAACCCCACCAAACAATCAGGAACAAAACTGCTTTGGCTAAGAAGCTGGCACAGTTTATTAGAACAATATAGATAATAATCCGTCTGGGTGAGGGAAGGCCAATGCATTATGTACAAATCATACACCTCTCTTAAGTATGTCTCTCCTGGCATTGGAGCCCTCTTATAAAACTTCCTGCAATTAAAAAGAAAACACAGTTCTTACTCGTAAACTGGTACCCAGAAGAGAGTTATTCTATAATTCAATTCTGCATTCTGAATTCAAGAGAAAGCAACAAGTTACAGCTTCTAGAAAAGCTGCTGAAATATCAAAAACATCCCACAAACTTTATGTGTTCCTCGCCACATCCATAACGCCCTTTACTTCTATAGGGATCTCACGGAAGTAAAGATTATTCATGTGAGAGCAACACTGGATCAGGCCATAAGGCTGTGGTGTTTGGACGAGAACCGGCACGTTCCCTCTCCTCTCCTCCCCCTGTAGGTAGACGTTTCTCAGAGTCTTATTCTGAAGAATTTCTGTATTTATGTGACAGCAAGCAAAGGAACCCACCAGCTCCCAAAGGCCAAAGATATTTAGAAATATGGATCCACGACCCAAAAAGAATCCAGAAAGAATCTGTTTGAATGGGAGGTATTTCTGAATAAACATGGAGTGCAAACAACCGTGCCTTTGGTGAAGCCAGATATTACCATGGTAAGCTACAGTTCTCCCGAATAAATAACACTATTTCTTCTGCCGATGAGCCTTCTTTTCAGAAGGCCTGACTACATGCCTGGAAAAACGTACTTTGAGATCAAAGACATTAATCTAAAAGGCTTTCAAAAATACTTCCTATGACATATATATAAAAAACGTATTTCTATTCTTGATCAAAAATGACAAGAAAATTGTGACATAAAGCAGTGCACATCCACTGGGGCAGCACAAAGTTAAGGGCAACACTGCTATTATTAACTCTATGTCATTGAAATCTTTCCCCCACCTTCAGAAACGCAGCCTGTAAGGACACGGTGTCAGCCTTTACTTTGAATCGTCTGGATTTTTTTTTTTTTCCCTTCAGTTTTGTGTCAACAAACCTCAGCATTTCATAACGGAGATGACAGCCTCTTAAAATACATCTCGGCAAGATTTCGCATAGCTGCGTGGAGGGGGACAGGGCTCCAGGTTATGATGGCAAGCGAGCCGAAGGCGTTAGCAAATATTCCCAAACATTAACTTCCAAAACGCTCGCTTTCTTCCAAAAAATCTATTTATATCCTTCCTGCAGCGACTCTCCAGTCCCCCACCCCCTCACCCAAACGAGCTGCTTTCCGACTTTCAATAGATTACAGCCAATTTCTGCCGGTCCACAGGGAGGGAGAGGAGGAACGGCCGGCTCGGTAGCCTGTGGAACTATCCATCTCTTGTCAGTTTCTGCTCAAACTCCGGAGGGTACGGCCGGTTGTGGGTCCCAGATTGCGTGCTTGAAACGGGGGTGGGGGGGAAAGTCCTTTTTCGCCTTTCCCCCCTCTGGCCACATTAACGCCTCAATCGCCGCCCCGCACACCGGCACCCGCCGGGGAAGTTTGCGCTTTCCAGCAACTTTGGGGCCGTTCCTCGCTCCGGCGGCCGGCGGGGAGCGGGCGGAGACCCCCGCGCTGACCGCATCCAGCGCGGCTCGGCTCGGCTCAGCGCA
>VZZY01012251.1:212408-390201 GCA_013400335.1 Eurystomus gularis
TCCCCCCCGCCCCGGCCCAGCTCGCAGGCGGGTGCGAGCCCCGCGGAGCCGTCACGGCTCCGTGCCGTCCTTGCCGGGGACCGCGTTTGTCTGCGGGGCCACCTCCCGGAGACAGATCCGCGTATGGGAACCGCCACTCGTGTTAAATGATAATAAGAGCAGCGGCGAAGGGCTGGGGTTTTGCAACACGCTGCGACTTCGGGGAGCGTTCGTGAGCGCGACGAGAGGGGCAGGCGAAAAACTCAAAATAACGCAATTAACAAACGCAGCCCAAAGCACCAGGGTTTCCGAGGCCAGGCTCTGGAAGGCCTGGATTTTCCAACGCTATCCTCTCCGGAGCAGCTGCAGTGTCATTTCACCTTCTCGCAATCCAAACCCACGCCGCCCGGCTCCACCGAACCCGACCCGGCGGGGAGCCCCACGTCCCGCTTCGCTCCCCGCGGAGCCTGAACCCGGGCTCTCCCGGGCCAGGCACGTCGCAGCCAGCGTCACTTTGCCCTCTGTAACTTCAGAAAAGGCACAATCGCCAGTCTCTGGCCAGACCTCCTGAGGAAGAGCCCCACAAACGATCCACCAGCGCTTTACAGGGGCAAAGCCTCCCTGGTGCTGCCCACCGAAACAGCAGGACAAGAGTTCCTGGCAGTTTGGATCCCAGCAGAGGTGTAAAAGCCTTCCAGGTCGAGAAGAGAGGGGGATTTCCAGGGGTAGAGGGTGCTTCTTTGAAGTGCTCCATGCCCTGGTTTGCAGGAGGGGTTTTCTCTTGCCGATGGATGGAATTGCCTCCATCCTTTGATGGGAAAAAGAACCGTTTTGGAGTGACACACCCCCAGACTCTGATTCCCGATATCTCAGGAGCACTGAGGGTGCTGCCTGAACCCATGTGGTCACATCCAGATGCACCCCGAATTTAATGCAGTGAGGAGCACCGATATATAAATGGAAACAACGTGGATTTGATGTGCAGACTCCAGCTTGAGCTGGTTTTATTGTTTTAATGAGGCAGAGAAACACCATCATTTCCCCAACTCATGTTGGAAGTCAGCAGTAAAATCCACACTCGAATTCAGAAAATTGGACTTGCAAAAACATCAGATACCAACCTGATGTGTTCAACACATTTGGATATGTGCAGTAACTTAACACTTAACAAAAATACGTCGATATTCCCTCTCTAGCTCCTGTGCCACATGCACACTATGACCATTCTTTGCACACTCTTCAGGACATGGTTTGGTTTTGCAACCTGTATTTCACCTGCAGCTACCACATAGTTCAAGCCAGGTTTGCATGGGCTATGACAGTCAAAATCACAGTTACTGACCTGTCACACCAAAGTTTCCAATTCACAACCTCCAAGTGTGTTTCGGCAGTGGTAAGTGGATAATCTCCAGCGTATACATGGGAAACAGAGCGACAATAGGATAAACAGCTTGTCCATTGCTGGCAGAGCCAGCAGCAGACAGTAAACACTCTTCATTGTGTAGAATTTGGCTTTCCAAGCTCTTGAAAGGCAAATTCTGTTGTCTGTTACATCCATACTTTCTTTCCCAGAGGACCTGGGTTTAGCACCTGTCTAACAGATAAAACTTCATGCAAGATATGGTCGCACAGGGTCCAGAGCTCAGGTTCCTATTCTAACAGGACACCCAGGGTCTCTGAGGCAACACTGCAATTGCCAGGTATCCTTTATAAGATGGGGTTTTTCTGCATTATGCAATCCGACCCTCTGTCCTGTAAGGAAAGCTCAGGGACACAAAACTGTGTATTGCCACGGCTACCAGCCGCTTTTCCACGAGCCTGGCACCCAGCAGCTGGCTGCTCTACCATTGCAAATGCGTCGTGTGTACGCTGCAGCCCCAACGCTGGACGCTCCAGCCTGTTGTGCTTGAACCGCGTGCGTGCAGAGTGACTCGCCGGCACGGGCACAGGAACCCAACACAGACCCAGCAGTGGGGGTGATTTATTTCTTTGACACGTGGCTCTCCAAAATCCCTACAGTTGTTTTGCTTTAATCCAGGTATCAATACCCTTCAGAGCAAAATTTGACCTTGCAGTCTTACAGTAGGAGCAGACCTCTAGATGTCAAGTAATTACTTTCAGATGTCGCTGTTTGGGTTTGTTAACAGTAAAGCCTTGTCTGACACGTCCCTGTTTCTAAGGAACAGTCCTGCACTGCCGAGATGGACATTTTGTTTCAGTTTTGTGAGGTTGTTTTCCATTGTGTTTTTCAAGCGTTTTTGACTATGTGGTACTTGTCGCTGTGATCTCTGCAGTCCATACATGGATAAGTTGGTTAGTACTAAGCCACTTAGAAACAGTCTTTAAATATAAAGGGGCAAAATAATGAAATTAGCCAAGACACATGGCAGGAACAAGTGTTAATCCCCACCTGAGCGCTGCTAGATTAACCCTGCCACCTCACAACCAAAGCCCACTTCTCAGGGCACAGATGTATACAAATCTATCAGGGGACTTCTTTTACCACTGTCTTTAAAAATGCTGCAAGTTTATTTTCCAAGCTGTGCATAGGAGAGAGTAATATCCAGAATCCGCATAAAACTGTGCATTATAAAGACCTTATGCCAACAATTTTCAAAATCGATGCTGCCCTAAAAGGAAGGGAAGCAAATCAGAGGAGTCATCTTCTACCCAGTATTCTGCTGAGAGTGACAGGAAAGGCAGTGTCGCTACATACCTCACCCTTCACATTTTCTGCAGCAGGTGCTGCTACACTGTGGCCTGTTTGAAACACTGTCTAACCTGCGGCACCAAGCACCACCAAGACATGCAAACGTGGGCTGGAACATGGAGTTCGAGCCACAGCCTCCAGAGCAGCTTGTCGTATGTCAGTGTAGGTTCTCAGAGCAAGTGTGAAACAGCCTAGGGTTGCAGTGAAAGCACCATAATCCATACAGGACCCTGTGAAATTCAGCATGATACCTGAAATACTGACAGAGCTGCAGCAAAACAGGGAGCACCACTGTTGTTCTCCCACGTCTTTTAGCGGAGAAGCCATGTAGGAGGAGGCTAAGTTATTCTTATGGCTGATTTATTTGGAAATGCAGGTGAACACTAGAGAAGGTTTGAGTTTAACTCTCTCCTGAGTGATCATTTCATAGGAAAAATGTGAGCCTTTGCAGCTAATAACTGCTACACGGACATGTTTCTTTCTTTACTCCTTACAGGTAAACCAAGTTCAGCCTTCCCCTGCTTCTGCTTTCCTGCAATACATTGGTGAGAAAGAAGAGTCATCCACACTGTCCTGCAAAGCACACCCCCTCTGTGCGAGCCAAGTGACTGACAGGAATTAGACAGCGAGGCTACTCCTTTCCCCCCTCTTAGCAAGTCATAGTGGGATGCCACTGCTTATGCAGTTCTGATGGGCTGGGGAGATTCCAGCATGCCTAGGGGAGCACAGCTCTGCACAGGATCCCCCCTGAAGCTAAGTCAGTGTCCTAGGACACAGGCTTCAACTTCAGGCAGATTGGCACAAGCACCTGGCTTGCTACACGAATGGTGGCTCAGCAGAACAAATATGCCAGTTTCAAGCTGAAGCACTTTAATGGAATTAGTCCAGATCCACACTTGCGTAATTGCTAGCACCATTTTGCCCCTCCCGGGGCTAAAACTGGCGCAAATGTGTACCTGTGGTCTTGACATATCAGCTGCTGAGTGAAAATGTTGTTGACGTACCATCAAAAGGAGCCAAACAAGGGAAAGAGGTCATTAAAAGCAAGCAAACGATAACAGCTAATACACATCCTAACTTCAGATGTTCATTCTTATTCAGGGTTCTTAAACCTGAGCCTCTCAGCTAATGATGTATAGGGTTGCTTGATGCCAGATGTCTTTTAGAAAGACGACAAAAGATTGCACTTAACATTGAAAAAGAACATCGTAAGTAACTCTTGCACCTACCACAAGTCATGGAAAGCCACACTGTGTTTAAGAGCCCAAGGAGAGAGGAAAAGGCATCATGGATGTCTGCAGAGTTCTCGAGCCAGAACAAGTAAGAACCTGCAAGTAAACACAAAGAAGTGTCCTAAGGATACCACCGTGGACGGGGAAAAAACAGCAGCACCGGGATGAGATAAAAGCTATTCCAAAAGCCGTTCCTATCAGTCTCTGGGGGACACTTACGTGCATGTTTCAGGGCCTGTGCTGGCCTTACGTTACAGAGCCCACAGCCTGTACGCTTAGAGAAGCACACAGGTTCCTTTCCCAAACTGACATCATGCCAAGGCAAAGGCCTGGTCTGAGTCCACAACTGGAATTGATTCCTTCAACACTATCCTTTTCTACTACGTACGTTTTCTAGACAGTCTATGAATTACATACGCTCCATCTAAAGCTGGCAAGTCTCAAGATATTTCTGGGTGATAATAACAGTTACAGAGGTCTCGGGAATGACTGGAAGCCTACTCTGGAAGTGTAATTGAAATTTGCTAGTTGACTCAATTTTTTATTTTTTAAATTTGTTTTACTTCCAGTACAGGGATGCAAAGCCTGATCCAGGACTGAAAACATTTACAGCTCTGTAAAGACCTAGCCTCACTGCCAAAGTGCTGATGTGAAATTTGTTATAGTCCCAAATCACTTTGGAGGCAGCTGGGACAGCTGAAGACAGTATTTTCCTCCAGGTTTTATCTGTATCTGTGCTCAAAGTACAGATCTGGTGTGGGAAAAAAAAATAAACAGAAGCATTCAGTCAGTTCAGCTCAAGTCCAGGTCCTCTGCCACTGAATCACTTACCTTTGGGATCCACACAATATTTCTGCATGATGTGAGGGTGAAACAGCTGAGGTCAGCATCATATCAAGTCACACAGTGTTGCACTCAGTTTCCTTATGTAGTCATGCTTCACTATTGCTTTAATTTAAAACAGAGTTACTTCACAGTAGTAATCAGCACTTCTTTCAGAGTTCAGTACAGGAGATACTCAACCTTGACCCATATCTAATAGGGAGATTTTGTTTGTTTGTTTAGTTGGACAATGATTTAGGACTGCCATCTTGTTAGGTGCTTCCACGGTGCTCAGCACAGTGATTAATACTGCTCCCCCAGCACTTTACAGTTGTTAACATACATGCTCTGTGGAGAAATATATGCTCATGGTATTCCCGTCCTGTAGGTGAGCACCCAAGAAACAAAAGGACCTGAGTGACATGCCCAAGGACATGCCAGAAATCTGTGAGAGGGAAGAAGTGAACCCCAATTTCCTAAAAACTGAGTCCTAAAAACTGTCAGCTCCTCAGGGCCTTGCTCTGTGATTTGGACCTGTAAGTGCTTCTACAAAATAAATACATTTTTCTTATTATTAAATTCACAAGAAGACCTAAAGGTGATTTGATTAGATCATATAAGTACCTTTATCATGAGAACACAGGGTTTTTTTAAAGGGCTTCTTAATCTAGTGGAAAAAGACATTACAGAACCAATGGCTGGAATTTAAAACCAGAAAATTCAAATTAGAAACAAGGTGCAGAATTGAGGGTTTTCTAACTGTAAGGATGATTAAATACTGGAAGGACTACCCAGGAATTATTTGCCTTTTGAATTCCTCACACCAAGAATAGATGTCTCTCCGGAAGATCCAATTTTGTCAATCACAAGTTACTGGGCTCAATACAGGGGTAACTGGATGAAATGTCTGGTCTTTGCTAAGCAGGAGATCGGATTAGATCATCTAATTGTCCTTTACATTCTTAAATTCTATGAATCTATGAATAGTAATGACCATCATTGTACATTACAGTTGGTAAAACAGCAAAGAGCATACTGCAACATAGCTGGGAGACAGAACAAAGAAGCACATAAAAAAACCACAACAACAGTTTGTTCTGGAAATAAACACAAGCGGTAATTATTTAAACTTCATCCATGTGTTTCCATTTTTTCCCCCCAAATAATATTTTAATTAGTTTTCAGTTACAGGGCAAAACAATAATGACCCATTAATCAAATAGGTACCACTGCATCTAGAACAGCGTTGCCAACATTCATGCATAATGTTTGAATGCCCAATTGATACAGAAATAGCTGCCGATTTGCAGGAATTATACAGAGGAAAACTGCCAAGGGGGGCTCTTCTATAAAAGGTTTTATAGGCCTGAGCCTGGGATTCCTCTATTATATTTGAGTAGCTATAAAAACTTTTGTGCTAGATCATAACATTCTGTAGTTGTGAATGCAACAGATTTTACAGAGTATCTGTTTTAGAAACATCTCGGAGTTTTTCAAATAAAGACATTGGCACTGCTTTATGCCTCTTTGACTATAAAGCAAAATTCTGTTACTGTCATGCTACAGCCTCAATCTTAAACTTCCGCATGCATTTAAAGACCCGCTCAGAAATCAGGACTTGCGTGTCCTCCCTTGGGATTGCGAATGTGATACTTGTTTGTCAGATAGGAGTCTGACTAAAATCCATGGAAAGGGATCTGTGAGGCCTTCTGTTTGCATATTTGCCTAACATTCATCCCCACATCATAGCATTTGAGCATCTCACAGTCTCTAACAGATTTAACTTCCCACCACTTCCGAGATAACAAGAAGTGTAATTCCCACATTACAGTTAGGAAACTGAGATATGGGGCACATGAAGCAAGTTTCCTAACATCAGACAAGACATTTGTAGCACAGGAGAGGCTGAACAAACCTTGTGATTTTGAAGAGGTGTGGTGCATATTCTGGATTGTCTTCACCCTTCTGCATTTGGCTGGAACGCAAATAATAGAAAAAAAAAAGTGACAGAAAAAAAAAAAATCCAGTTACACAAGCAAATTTTCCCTACAAGGTGCTGCCTTTCCGATGGGGGGAACATAAGAGGGTTATTATGCTTCGTGAGCTTCTGAAAATTGATACCAATGTCTTTCTTAAGAGTTTCAGTCATTGATTTTGTGTGTGAATTTAGGAAGGAAACACACACACAGACACACACACACCGAAGTCCTTCTGTTGGAACAAGAGCTAAAACTATAAAAGCAAGAAAATGTGGAAAGCAGGCCTGCAGCAGTGTGGTTTGATATTCTGTCTTTAAATCATTCTGGCACTTGTTTTTTTCCCCTCGAGGTGGAAGTGGTAAGCATCAAGGCAGAACTGCAGTAGCCCTAAATCAGATCATGCCTGTGTTTCTGGGTTCACAAAGCAGACTCTTTGCATTCCCAAACAGAGGTCTTGATGGTTCTCTTCAGTGGTACAGAGGCAGTTTGTGCACAGCTGTTCCCTACACACAAGCCAGCTTGCTTGCTCACCATGCACACTTTAGTACCATTGACGCATTCTGATATGACCATTGCCTTCTTTTCTGGCCACATACAGGTGGCCCCTAAATACCTAGTATTTGAAGGATCCAAATCTATCATGCTACTTACTCTGAGGAAGATAAAACTGTATAATCATCAGGATTTTACAATATAAACTAAACTTTGTGAATTCTTTGCTATTTTAAGAGGCTTTTTTTCTTCCTCTTTTTTCTTGGAACCTGGATCCTATCCCTCTGCCTCCTCCCTCCCCTTACTCATCTTACCTTCCCTTTTCTTACCTGCCCTATTGAGCTCTTTAGTCCAAAGATGAGGTGACAGTGCTGTCTTTCCTTAAATCCCCTGGATCTTTCCCCTCAGTTTCCCTAGCTCTACCAAGCCAGATTCTCTGTCCTCTTCTCTCTCTCCCCCCTAATGCTAAATGTCTCCACTTCTCTCTGTTCCCACATCTGAAATACTCCTTTAAAGCAAGAGCCTCTGTCTTCTTGTGTCATTTTGATCTTCTTCCTGCTACCGATCAGGCTACTCCAAAATGACAGAAAAGTATCTCTGGCCTGTTCATCCCAGTTAGCGTTACAACAAAAGCAGGCAGCTACAGCAAACATTCAAAAAATCAAAAAGGGTATGTTCAAGGGGCACCACACCTCCAAGCTAAAGGACACTGAATCGCAGTGTGCAGCTCATTGGGCAACAACAACATATTGTCACAATGTTACACGTTAATATTCCACAGTGAACACTGAAAACCGGTCAGATCACTTCTGAAGCACCCCTTAGAATGTGGATTGAACAAGGAGTCCACAAAGAGGTGCTTTGCAGAAGGTGTGTGCTCCCAAGGAGACACTGGACATTATTACAGCTGGAGAAGATGCACTGCGCACATCTTTAGTGCAATTGCATGCATCTCCCAAGGTTAATTCCTCTACGAGCTGTGGGTGGCTGTGGCATTTTTCCAGAAGACAGACATCTGCCACAGCTCCCTGAATTATGGCCAAGGTAGCTCATGATTCATGCATGCCCATAGGCTTCATGTAGCAACTGCTTGGCAGGGCTAAAGTGTCAAGTGTAGCAAACAGCCCAACAAGCACAGCAGTGGGTCAGGCCCTTCCATATCTGTGGGTATAAGGGGGGCATAAAACAGACATGCAAAGATAAAGCCAAATACAGGTTATCAACACACGATGGTGAATGCATTCCGTGTTTAACCATCCCAGTCACTTCACTTGCCCCTTAACACATTCCACCTTTCACTGGGTATCACCCTATTGCTGCAAGTGAAGCAGTCAAGGAGTGATACGCACTGGAAAAGGAGCTCAGCCCAATGGCAGCTTCCCTCTCCAGCACTCACACCACCCACAGCTGTGCCGTAACACAGTCTATGCATCCAGCTGGCCAGTGTACCTGCATGCTGGACACGGGCAAAATTAAGTAATGATCCTTGCAATGAAAGTGAAGGTCACAGCCATGAAAAAATTTGGAATCACAAATAAGCATTCAGGTGATAACATATTTACTACTTTCCTTTAGATAGCTAATTATTTTCTTTCTTGATATCTCCCATCTTGCCAGACTGGCTCCTGCCATTGCCCAGCAGAGGTAACCACTTGTTTTGCACAGTCCTTGAAGTTTGCCCGGTTCATTAGAGTAGGCTGTAGGGTTTTCTGTTCTGGTGACAATCTTTTCTGCAGAATCCAGACCCTCTTTCTGTGCCATGTGCCAAACCATTCCTGCAATGGGGCAGCAATATCCTGTCCTACCTCCAGTTCAGGAAAGTGGAGTGGACTTTTCAGTGTGATTGACATTTTTGGTCAAACCAGCCTGAGCTCCCTCTGGCTTGTAGTGCAATAGAGGGGAAGAAAGCAGGATCTGAGAAAGAGTAAGGATCTCAATTTCCATTCCGTCCTCGATCCTGCAAAGAAGGAACTGGAAGAGGTGCCCCAGATGGGCACAGAATGGGATTAGGCTCTAGCAGTGTTGTTTTAGGAAGAAAGGGTACAGCAGTTCTACCATCATATTTTCCCTACACGAGGCTACAAGAGATAATAGGTCTAATGGTTAAGCTAAGAGTATCAAGAGACCTTATTTCTAGCCCTAATTATATCAGAAATTATCTGTGTTTCCTTAGGCAAATCCCTTGGTTACATAGTGCCACAATTTTCCATCCAGTAAAATATTTAGATACCTCTAAAGCACCGCGATGCGCAGATGAAAAGCATTACTGTCATCACGTGGCACAATTCACCCGTGAAGATTCAAGCGTGCGAAACTTCTGACCAAAGTCGATGGCCAAAGTTTGCAATGCTTTATTACATTCTGAATTGCCTCTTTATTAGTTCAACAACAATATCTGCAAACGCTCTATTTTGTAAGCCCCATGATACTTTCTGTTGGTATTGGCTTACAGCTTCTCAAGTCTAAGTTTCTAAGTATGTTTGTCGCAAAATGAAAATCAATAAGGAGGGCTTTTAAAAAAAAATGGCAGTATTATATGCTTACCTAGAAGGGCAAGAAATCCTGTGCATCTGTACTGCTTTTAAAACTACCTGACAATAAGGTCTCATCTTTGGCACAGAAATTGAGCTGTTCCATAGGTACATTGTTTGGGCTACATACAGTGAGAATCTATTTCCCCAATCAAGCCTCACTCCAGGTCCGTTTGCTGACTCTGGCTACCACCGCATTGTTGCAAAGAAAAGAGGTATCCAGATATCAACATGATTCAAGGGCCTAGGAGACCGCATGGGAGAAAAAGGGTATTTTCCGAATCAGTTCCCCATAAAATCACTGGAACTAGCGTTGTCCTGGGGGATAATAGAATGGATCATTAGGTGCCTTAAAAAGTTCACATTGGATTTTGAAGCCACCCTGCAAGATGAAAAATCAGTAGTTTAGGCAAATAAATAAAAGTCAGTGAATCCTCTTTAAGCTGTGAACACAGGGGCAAAAGGCTTGTAAGAAGAGATTCCATTCGTCACAAATGGTATGTTTTTAAACTCCCCCCTTCCATCTCAAGTCCTTCTTTCTCTTCCCTGGTGATTTAATCACATAAGACACTGTAAATCAAATTGCTTCCTTTTCTCCTCAAGTATGTTAGCTCTTAATTAGGCTACTGGGCAAAAATGAAATGCATCCTATTAATAGCTTGGGATATCCTTTGTGTTAATGTAAAGGTTAAAACGTATCTCTTCAGCGTTTCAAGAGAGCAATTCTGGTCTCACAGACAGATGCTTTACCTATTGCTGAACTCAGTGGAATTCATTCTGATTTACGTGCACATAAATGAAAGAGTAATCAGGCGCACGGTATTTAATTTTTCTATTTCAAGCCTCTGTTCAGATAAGAGGAGTGTATACATGGGACTGAATGCCAAGGTGAGCAACCAGATCATTTGGGCTCGATTACTTTCATTCTGCGCTTCCCATTTGTACATCCCAGAGTATAATCTAACTTCTGTATTCAGGTGACTCTCAAGCCTGACAGGAGGATTCAATGTACATATGGAGGTAGTCAGACATTCTGCTGAGATACTGCTCCATCATGCTAAACAGGCATTGCTCCGCGACGTCATGAATCAACGTCATCGTTCCGTAACAGCACCAAGTAACGTGATGACACCACATCGTGTTGCAATGGTGTCTCCTCACGAAGAGCAGTTACCCTACTCTTGCACTCAGGTCACCAGCCAGAAGAACGGAGCTTACTGCAGCTTCTAGTTGACATCATGACTGTGTTGGCTGGCTTAGCTAAGCATGGTCTTGGATGAGACCCCTGGCACAAATGTAAGGCAGATGTGGAACTGATGGGAGCTGATTCGGTCTGACAAAGCAAGCATCTGAGCAGAACTTCTCCCAGGTTGGCCTGGAATAATGATAATACATGTCTTCATCTTACAGCTGATGAAATAAATGCAGAGTTATTGTCGGCATTTGGAAATACAACCTCAGAATTCTAGTGCCTCTAGACAATGCCGACTAATATTTACTGCTAAGCTTTTCCTTTTCTGGGAGATATTTACCAAAACTCATATAAACCTCAGCTTTGAAAACTTCTTCCCAGTTGGGATTTTTCATGGGATGATTGAAAATGTTCAAGGGAAAGGAATAAACTTTGCAGACTTCTTTCACAACATAGATGTGGGTTGCTTAGTCTCTTATACCCTGTTTCAAATCAATCACTGCAGTTTAGGATAGCACTTTTGAATGACAAGTGAAGCCCTATCCAAGACACTATACTACTACAAACTCCCAACAGAGCAAAGCATACTTAACATTTATGCTCAGAGATAGGTCCTTTTCCGCTGCTAGCAGTATAAAGCAAAATGGAAATGATCCCTGCACTAGCTAGTGTGACTCGGCTTATAACATCAAAGAGGAACCCAGAGAACAAAACATGAGTTTCATGCTAGCTACAGTAAACAACATTAGACTGGCTGAGAGCTGTGGTTGGGTCCCAGGCAAAACAAGGTCTTTGCTAAACAACATCAACACAGTAACTAAAATGTGAATAACTAAATCATACACTGTGCAAACTGAACCACCAAATGAAAGTAAAGCGTTGAATTATTTGAATGCTCTTCAAACCCAATTTAAATTTCACCCACTACTGAGACCTCCATTTACTGGCATCATAACTAATAATGGGATTGCTGCCGAAACGTCAGTTTTAGCGAGAAGCCCATTAAGAGAATGAGGAAAAAAAAGAGACATCATACAAGAAAACCAGCCGTTTACAACATGGCATATAAGCTCCTTGCATAGAAATACAAAATTGCTGGAAATAAAATCCAGGCAGTAAACTGTCCTTTTTCCAACATATTCAGTAATCACATCCATCCAGAGCTTCACACAGGAAGCCCTGAATATAAATATTCTACAGCAGATGCTGCACTGGCATTAAAGTTCCCTGTTGGGGGACTGGATGATTCAAAGGGTAGCAGAAAATCTGTATGCCTTTAAGATACTGGTCTGAAACCAGCCCAGGTTATGAAAGTCATTTCCATCTGAGAGGATTTTTTAGCCAGCTGGAAATGAACTAGAGGTCTACTATGTCCCAGTCTCAGCTGGCAGCTCTAGAGATGCTGATATATCAGGGAGACTGATCTCTTCCTAAAACCTACCAAGGTTTGTGGCTGGTGCAAGCGCAGAGCTGTTGAGGAGGCAGGCATTCCTGTTCAACGCTTGTGCATGCATGCTCCTACTCCAAATTAAAGGTCACGGAGACTGAGCAAAGCCCTTCACATCAACTGAGTTGTGTGCACATTCCCATCCTCTGCCCCCAGCTGCAAGGTAAAATATGCCAGCATAGGCCACCAGCAAGAGAAAAACTGGCACCACAGGCTCAAGTGGCACATACCCTCCCACCCAGGGCAGATTGCCCCTCTTGCTGTCCATGTCCAGGTCTGCTCAATTACGTAACCAAAGTGAGCACGAAAGGTTCCACACGGGACCAAGATTAGGCTGCACAACACCATGGCTGAACGTTTAGGGAAATATGTTTTTCTCTCCTTGCTCTGCTCTAGTTCCTGCCAACAAGGATCCCAAAGCCCCAGAGAGTGCTAGAACACTCCATGTCTTCTCTAAACGCTGTCAGCTGTGTGATCTTGGGATTTTCAAGTGCTTCATTTCACATTTTCCCACGTTACCTCCCATCAACCATTTTCTAGCCCATTCCCCTGACATATTTTGTGCTTTTGAAGGAATTGTCTAGTAGATTCTTTGAAGTTAACAGCATTTTTGATGTAAGTGTCATAAAACCCACTGCTACTCTGCATGCAGTCTTGCTCTTAGTCACTGGGCAACTATGCTGAGGGTCTCTGCAAGCAACCTATCCCTGTAAGAACCCGGTGGCCCCAAGAATGACCTCCTCATTGCTCATCCCTATCTCAATACATGGGACCTTCTTACGCAGCTTGAACAGCCAGAGTCCAGCCTTTTGAAAGGAGATTTTTATCAACAGCTTTCAAACTTCTAAACATAGAAATGTCACACACGTTCATTTTATCAGCTATTACTGACCTCGCCACAGAGAGTAATTAGGTTAGTTTGGCATGGGCTGCTTTATGTACAGCTCTCTTGATCTTCTTTTATATACAAATCCTGCTACTTCAGCCTCTCCCATCCAACTACTTTTATACTAGGATCTCTCACAGCTCTCCTCTCACAGGAAGGTAAGTTGGGAATGTTTGTATTCAGTGAATGCTGTCACTCTGGTGTGAAAACGTGGTCCTAGTGATTACAGTCAGTCCTCATCATTTTGTCAAATACTGTGATGCTCACATGGTTGATAACTGGGTTTTTGTAAGCTAGGTTAACATGAGATATCTTTTAACACAAATTGTTAGCAACACAAAACACTACAATCAGGCTGGCTGGTCTGCTGTCCCCCATCTACCATGTCCCTAAAATATGTCACATGGCACACAATGTGCTTATTAGCACAGTTAGGAGCCATTAGAGAAAACTAGCAGAAGTGTTGTTAAAAGGCCTGATGATGAAAACAGATTTTGGTGCCACTCAAGAAATGCAAATATTATATTGTAGATGGCAGGAAGAGACTGGACTTATGCCCATTACTGATACTGCAGAAAGGAAGAAATGAGTATCAGCATCCAGCAAGCTGGGAGCTCCTTTACCCCACTGGAATGCAAATTATTTGAACCCGGTAATTTATTAGGTCCACATTTTTTAAACATAGTCAGCATGAACTTGATTTCTCAGCTTGTACACTCATGAGGGCAAGGACAGCCTGCAGAGCTGAGTTCAGGGGATCCTGATCCCAACTGGTGTTACTGAACAGCAATAATGTAAAGCCAGTGACACCTTCATTCATTGTGCATGCTTGTAGCTTTTTTATTTACTCATCATCACCATCCTCCTTCAGACAATTTTGCTCTGTTCCTGTCACCCACAGATTGATCTTTCTTGCACCTAGAAGCTTCCAGCAGATTCCCTCCAAATGGGTTATGACATCTTTCCACATATTCTCAGTTATTGTCTTTTTATGGATTACTGTTCTTTCACAATTCTGCATTTCTGAGCGGCTGAAAAGGGCCAGCAACACACGACTCCACTGCAGCCAAGGAGCAATGCTGAAGATGAATGAGAAGACTTGCTTAAAGCTGGGCAGGGATGCTCATTTTGAAAAACCAGCTCCACCCCTGGATCCACTCACTATTGGGATGTGACTCGGCAGGCTGAGGTTAAGGTACAAAGCTCACATTGGTGTTGTCTCCAAGGCATGAAGACATCTCACTCCAGAGCTCTGTGAACTGTGTGTAGCCCATAGACAACAGTTGGTCAACATCTACAAATCAGCTCAGATCAACCAGTTTCATTCTCTCCTACTTCCTTGACAAAATTCCACCGGAACAGTAATTAACAGGTTTTCTCATTGCTGCTCACTCTCTCTTGAGCTGTTGGAAAACAATCTGCTCTTTGTCAACTTTTGTACCAGTTTGCCAAGGGCTACCTACAGGACCATAGCCTGCATGGAGACAGTCCTCTGAGAGGTGGCAATGGGGCAAGACTCGGCAGGAAGTTGGGGGGAGACCTGTAGAGCTGCAAGAGGACACAGACTGGAGCCTGGGATGTGTGAAAGTCTGAAGAAAACACATGCATACAGAAAAATGACATGAAAAAGATCTCAGCTGGAGCCCCACTTTCATGTCCCTCTTCTGAGCCACCTCTCTTGGCAGGGTTAAAAACTGCTATAGTGATGGGTAATATACTTCAGCTTTGGGGCTCAAACCTCTCCAGTTTTGGTTGCCCTCATAGCATGATACTGGCCTAAGGAAGTCTGCCTTAAACCTGTGCAGGTGAGTAGTCAGCACCTCAACAGGCATGAAGAGCTCACTGCATTCAGACCATTGTCAGCTCTGAAGGAAAATCTGATGTGCTAAAAGCCTCATAGGCCCTTGGTAGTTGTTGGATACAATAACTTATGCCTCTTTACTACCTCACTTACAGGGATCTCAACAGATTTGCTTTATGCACAAGCAGTGGTGGCAACTTCTGTTGTATTTTTTGAGGTATCTATATATTCTGCTAAGGGAAAAAAAAGGAATTTCCTTGTCCTCAGGGATCCCATGCTGCCACATGAACTTGACAGTTTTGGAACCCAGAAGACAAACCTGAAGAACTAGGAGTTTGTCATTTTTAACCCAAGCTGGTGAAATTCAGTGCTCTAATATTATTTGAATAGCATAGCTTTATATTATTTGATTCAGTTTCTTATTATACCCCTGGGAAATGTAAATATTAATATGCCATCTTCACTGTTGTAGAAACTCAAAGTTCCCACTGTAAAGTCACTGAGTCCTGGAAAGTAAGACTGGAGGAGACCTTCAGAGAGCATCTAGCACACTCCCTGTCCCCAAAGCAGGAACAATAATTTCTAAGCCTAATTCTCTACAGTCTCTAGCTCTAACTGGGACTTATTTAGTGATGACCCGAACATGTTAGCTTTGGACAGCAGCTTTCTTAGGTAAAAGAAGCCAGTATTTATAATCAGCTGAACAATTTTGACATGCATAATATCTGCTATAAAATGTTCAATTGCTAATAGGACCCACACTGCCCAACTACTAATGTTCTGAGCTAACCTTAGACTTTTATCCCTTTAGTATTTATTAGAGTTTCTCGTCTTAGCAAACGTGCTCTTTTATTCTTCTTGGGAATGTTGGAGCATTAGTTTGTCACTTCTGTGTGCCTTCCTGGCACTGGGGAGGAGACTGTTCCCCTTTTTAGTGACAACCAACTGGAATATATCTCAATGCCTGCCCCTGTGCTGTCCACAGACTGCTGCAATTAAATCTCAAGTAGTAACTTGAAGCAAAAAGAAATAGGCAAACATTGGACAGGTAGAATGAGAAACTACAATACTAAAAGCTCATATAAGTACTGCTAAATATGTAAAAAATTATTTAAAAGTGGGTCACCCCATCTCAGATATTAGTAAAAACACCTGGATGTTTCTGTTCACTCTCACCAGATCCACCTGCAAACAACCTAATGAAAACTGGACTGTTTGGATGGTTCATATGACAGTTTTGTGTGCCCCATATACTGTGGTTTGGTCTGCAGTAATCACAATTCACATCCAAAAATTCCCTTTGCTCTGGTATCCTTACCGGCATTTTCTACAGAAAATTAAGGAAAACACACTGGCCAAACTAGCCCTTGTGTAGTCGGTCTCTCCAACTTTATACAAGCAGCACTTTCACAGTTTGTTATTTATACCCATTCAGTGGACCATCCAAAGAGTAAAACCTTTCAGCAGTATAAAACTGGTTATGACTTCAGTCAGAAAAAAACCCCAAAAAACCCCAGACCTCAAAGTATCACTGGCCTCATGGCTTACATTCCCGCACTGACAGCCTGCTTTTAATTCAGTCCTTGTTCCTGTGTCCCTAAGAAAAAGAGGCTTGGAAATCTGGCCCAGTAGTTACAACAGTAGCTTGAGAAATATGAAAGCTAGAATCTGTGCTTTGCTATTATCTTCTCCACGACACTTCCTTTCCCTGGAACCGTTTCAGCTGTGCCCTATTTTTTGTCTGGTCACCAAGGCTCTAATGTAGTAGTCCTAATAAAAGCAACACAGTGGGTACAGGGACTGCAGGCTCATCTTTGCTCAGCAGTGCGATAGCTTCTTGGAAGCAAGCAGAGGTGCAAAATATAACTAACTACCTTTCCTATCAAAATCAGCAGGAGAAGCCAAAGCTATAGTGTCATCCTACTTAACGTGAATGAATCCTGGTGCAACACCCTTCTGCAGTAGCTTGATCAGCACCATCTCTGTCTTTGAAAACTGATGAAGCGGAAGACATTGATGCTAAGTGATTAATCCAGGATGCAGTGAGTCTGTTTCAGAGCTGTGTTAGAATAAGAGAGTTTCCAGAACCTGGTCCTTTGGTCAGACCTAAGACCTCATCCTTCCTGTCCCTTCACTAAAAAATACTCTAGGCAAAAAAAAACCCTCCAGTATCCCAGAACAGCAGTCACAGAGTAATTCAAAGCATTACCTGGAAGAAATCAAGTACTAGCTGCCTGTTCTACAGGCAAGGGCCCAGAACATGGTTCCATGGTTCTTTTGAGAGGTTTGGATAGGACTGTGCAAAGATGGCATTCTATCTGTGTACATCATGATGTGGTTTGTTTATTGCCCTTGTTGCTGTCTCCCCCAACCCCCCCTTCAAATTTCCCTCTTGTTCAATCCATCTTATATTTTCTTATCATCAGATTAAAGTTGTTTCAGTCATTTAATGTCCTGTAATCTTTAGATCTAATTAATCTGAAAGAATATTGTGTCACTAAATAAAATAAATACATATTACTGGTAGCAATGCCTATAGTTAAGGTTGCTCAGCTCTTTCTCCTATCTGACACTGCGAATGGGAATAGGTCTTTTGCCGCCTCCAGGAGAGAAAAAAAATGTAGTAAGGTAATAGGAGGGCCTAGAGTTAGGAGTAGGGAGGCAAAAAGGCACAGAGTGGGAAAAAGAGCCCCAGGACTCGCTAGGAGTGCAGAGGGATAAAATCAGGTTGTGCCAAGTAGATGACAGAAGATGAGGTGTGGAGGATCAAAAGAAAGCTCCAAGGAAAGAAGGCACAGAGATACTACAAATGGAGTGAGACAGAAATTTGCAAAAGTGAGCTGGAACTGATGGAATTTTGCTTGCTGATGGAATGAGTGAAAAAAGAGATCATGAGAAAATCTGGGGGATAGTGAAGAGAAGAAAGAACTGACTGAGAGCAAGAGAACTACAGCACAGAACTGAAACTGAACCTATCCCTCCTGCATCATGTATTGCCAACCAGGACTGTGAAATCTCCCGACAGCACGCGTCTGATTATTTCTTTATTCTGCATCCTTTAATGTCAGGATCATATGACATACAGCAGTATAACAATGTACACTGTTAACTCAAGTGATAAAAGTCTGTGCTACAGATCAGAGAAAAATGATGTTAAACTCTTAATGCAAGAATTGCTACAAGCCTTGTTCCACTGTGGATCCAAACATCAAAATCTCACTGACTGGGGAAACCCATCTCTTTGCTCCGATGAAAAGAATTACAGTATAAAACATTTTGAAGACTTAATTTTGCAATACCAGTGATCATGAAGGTGTGTGACAACTAGGTCTCAAAGATCAAAAAAGGGAAAACATTTGTTCAACAGACTTTGTGCACATGTCCATAAAACTAGAGACAGAAGGCATGAGTGCTATTCTTTGGTCCGCCAAAAGAATGGTATGACCCTGGGCAGTCTATTAACCTCTCCACACCTCAACTTGCCCATCTATATAAAAGAATGAGGATGACATATTTTGTAGTTGACAGGTTTGTGGATCACTAACACCTATGAGATAGACCCAAGGGTAGCTCACATTAACTAGCTAGTCCTGCGTCTCTAGGCAGGAGAGCCGCTGTTTCCATTTTATGCGCCACCCAATGCAGTCAGAATTACGGTCAAAAGACAGCTCCTGTGGTCCATCAATATACACCCTGGCATCTCTCAGTGCTGCATTCGAGAACTAATCTGCCTCCAGTCTCTGCTAATTGGAAAAGGTTTTTTTTCCTCGATGTTATGTGGATTTCCAAAGTTAAATCTTGAGTGATAGACAGTGCTGTCACAGCAGCATTAAGTGTTTAGAGAGTGATTATTCTTGAAAGACTTTCATTTTTCAAACTTCTGCTTTCAGAAAAAGCTGTGGAAATAAATGAGAACACCAAGGGCTAAACAACACATTGAGCTTTACAACAATGATCTCCAGAAAGGGGATGCAATAGCCCAAAGCCTTGCCTATTGCATTTACAATTACAAGAATCTGCAGGTTTCCTCATATCACTGTTGGCATTTAGGGGCTTGCATCATGTAAAATCCTATTCATAACAGTCAATGTGCTCCTGAGAGGAATCACTCTCAAAACATCAACATACTTTTTGGTAACCTTTCTATTTAATAGAAAAAAAAGACAGCTTCAATTAGTGAGGAATATTCCATATAAATTAGATTTTTTAAAAAATTCTAGCAGTATTAAAAGATATTTTTAGTGAATGAACAGCTGTCACTTTGGCAACATTTGTAGCCTTTTATTCTTTTTTTCCTCCTCAATTTTTATACCTGGTCACTTATTCTGTATGAGTCAAACCCACACTCATAAATTTCTCACTACAGCTAACAGAAACTATGCCTGCTGAGAAGATGAATAAGAAATATTCAGTATTTATGATCCCACTGCTACCAGTGGCTAAACAGCCAGCTATGCGGAAGCTGAAACTTGCCCCGTATAGACCATATGTTGTGGATCCCTGGATCAGTGTAAGTGGGAGCAGCTCTGTGGAAGGGCAGAGAAGGGCCCAGTTCAGGACAGCAATCCACCCCATCATTGTGTCAGAGGAAATCAGCACATTGTGCCCTGGTGATGCAGGGACATCCAGGCTGTAAGAACTGAGCAGTCAGCCCTGCCAGCATGCCTACCGAGAAGAACATGGCACTTGTTAGGAGGTTCACAGAATCATTTAGGTTGGAAAAGACCTCTAGGATCATCTACTCCTAACCTTGGTTAAATCCCAAACCTTGCTATCGGTAGAGGTGGAAAAGCAGGTCTTCTCCTAGCAGCACAGCTCTTAATATCTTCCCCTCCTCTTCCATTCTCCTGGCCTCCCATCAATACTAGAGCTTGAACACTTCCTTTCCTCTTACTCCCTAAAGGAATATTTAACTTGCATTTCAGCCAAAAGCTTTTATTATTATTATTATATACAGATTTATCAGTGAAATTCTTCAGGGAGAAAGCTTTTGTCACCCGTGAAAGTGCATCACAAAGAAACCTGGCCTTATCTTACTAATTACTCCAGTGCCTCCCCAAATCCTATCGAGCTGCTTGTTATTAATCAGTTATAACAGTCTTGCCTGTATGGCACTATAACATATGCCAGGATGAGATCTGTTTACAGAACTCCAGCTTTGGCAGTGAGCAGGGAGATGCTGATGCCAAGAGAAACAGTCTTGCTGCAGTCTATCAGCTGGATCAGGGGCCAGAAGACACGTGAGATTTCAGGTGTTGGACCCACAGGGCTGTGGATGCTGTGTCCGCATCTACCTTCCCCACATTGTTTCTAACATAACAGCATATTTTGAGTTAGCCTTGAGCCTAGAAGAAAAATTACTGGGCTAGATGTGCACCATAGTGTTTGACAACCCTGACAGAGTTATATCCACATCTGATGTCCCCTGAAAAGATGTCCCTTCTACCTGCCTGCTGATTTTACATCTTCATCTGATGTCCCCTGAAAAGATGTCCCTTCTACCTGCCTGCTGATTTTATATCTTCATCTCAGCAGTGCAGAAGAATTGAGAAAAATCTTATTACAAATTCATTTTACTGTCATCACCCCGAAGTTTCTCTGTGACAACATGTGGATTATATATGGGGCAAAAGTTATTCTGTCGATCCTATCCAACCAGCATCTTCTCTGGTGGAGGCTGAGAAATTCACTAACAAGCTAACGGATCTGAGCCCCAAGGTACTAAGTCCTGATTCAGCAGCTGGTGGCCCACTCTCTCTCCTCAGAGGAGCATGTGCAGGCTCCTCTCAGATGGGTTAGTGCCAGAGTCTTGACTTGGCTCTTCAAACAAATTTGTACTTAAGGTGAGTGAGAATTTTGCCTCAAGAAAGGCTGCTTCAATGAAGACAAAGCAAAGCAAATCTTCAGCATTCCTCTAAAAGACAAGAGTCTACTGAGAAAACAGCTGCACAGAATGAAGAAAGTTGGACAATAAGGTTTCACTAGAAGGTCATTATGATTTTTACCAAGCACAGAATAAAAGGTCTAGAACAGAAATGCTTCCTTGGGGTGGGGGTGAGGAAATGTATAAGAAATAAGAGAAGTATCATGTGATCTTTCTCAAAACATCCTTCTACTTTTTTTAGCAATTGGCAACTTAGAGTGAAGATGCAGCTGAACGCGTCCCTCTTTCCACTTAAAGCCAAAATATTTTGTTAACAGTGGCAGGTCAAGTTTCACAGCCAGGCTGAAAAACAGCAAATTATTACTATTGCTATTTACAGGCCATGAAACAGAGACAGAGAGATGAAAGAATTTGCTTAAAGTCCATCAGTGGCAACACAGAGAGAATCCGGAAAATCTTGTGCATCATCCCAATTTCTACACCCAAAGGCAATGCACTGTTATAGGTACACCTCATTCAGCAAATGCTCTTCAAGCAGCAGCACACAGTAATCTCACCACAGTGATTTTCCTTATTTTCTTCAACAATGAACATACAACACTGCCTCTTTCATTTTATACATTGCTCCTTTCCCAATCCAGGTTCAGTATTTCCAGTCTGGAAAGATACTGTTTTCACAAGAAAACATAGAAGTAATTCTGCTGACTTCAAATACAAGCTGGTCCAAGTCTTTTGTAACAAATGAAGAATGCTGGCTAGATATATAGGGTTATCATCTATTTAAGATGTGCTGTGGGATCTCAGACATCCATCTGGACAGTCCCTGACGGGACTTCAGCTGAGCATTTATCCTAGCAGCAGCATTCATAAAGGCAGCATATCTTTGAGCCCAAGCTTGCAGCCCTAGCTTAGTAAAGCCTAAGTTGACCTTCTAGTCAAGAAGTAAGAGTACTGTTGAGTCAGCTGTACAACAATGCAGAGGTAGATGGCAATGGCTCATAAATCTGTTTTGTATTTTAGCATGCCATTAATCTACTCAGAATGAGGACAAAGCACAGGATGAAACTCTAGGCAGGCACTGATGCTGCCCTTATTACCTGTGGACTGATTCTCCTCTCACTCGTGCTGGTGTTACATCAATGATTTGCTGATGATTCTCTGGTTTACTTTGCTGCAGTGAGGATATGAATCTGGCCCAGAGCTCTAATATCTGTTCTAATTTAATTTGTGTCTATCTTCACATGGGAACTCTCATCTAGACACAGCCCCCTTTGGGCCCTGTGCTATTTCCAAATATAGGACCTTTTCCCATTTGTGCTGGACTTGGTGGAAAGCCCACCTAACTCTAGTTCATTCACATGATTTGCACCATGTTGTAAGGTTAGATTTAAGATATTTCTCTCTGCCTACAGTCCATTTAAAGTACATTGCATGCTTTATTATTTTGTGTAGTTTTCTTGCACATAAATCAATATATAATGAAGGTAAGCACTTTTACACTTGCAAAGGCACTGTGCAGACATTAACTCTCCTGGACCCCTGGGAGGTGAGTAAAATAAAGAGCATTATTAGCCTCTCTATCTAGGTCTTTCCAGTGCATTCCACAGCAGAGTAGGGATATGGCAGATTCTACAAGCAGCCAAAACAAGGCTGGGAGATTAAGGAGGGAACTGCACTAGGACAAGGAAGAACATGACCCAGAGAAATCAGCATGTGCTTACTGCAGATGAAACATGCAGAGTGCCATGTGTACAGTGAAGCTGTCCTCTTAACAACAGAATTTGGATGCAAGTTGGATGCTAAGCCAAGGCCAGTGAATTTATGTAGATATAACGATCACTTCCTAATTCTGCCCCATGAGGGATACACCTTCAGAAAGCAGAAAGCTCCAAAGATTTACGAAGATGATTGTTTTTCTTTGGGGCCCATGTGGAATGTTCTGATGTGTTAGGCTAGAGATGGAGATGTAGTGATTTGCCCAAGGTAATGCATCAGAATGGGCCAAAGATCTGGAATCAGAGGTTCTGGCTCTCAGTTCCAAGTGCAGTTCGGCACAGCATATTCCTATCGCAGTGGTATTCTCTTCTACACTGCCTGACAGATTCCCACTTAATACATGTATGTCCTCAAACTCTTGAAAGGACAGACCTGTGAAATGAACCATTTCCCTATTCCAGCAAATCCAGACGTCACAGATGACACCCCAGGACAACATAATTCCTTGAGTAAACACCTGAGAACGTCTCAGGAATAAACCTACAGGAGAAGTAGGAAACAAAATGTCATGGCAGAACCCAGGGGTGAGCATTTGTTACAAGTCCCCTTTGTTCCCAGTCACAGAATATGGTTTGCTAGAGCCTGAAGCTCACACAGCAGCTCACAGTTGTTAATTCCAGAGAACCAAGCTCAAACCCTGCTATGTTAGCCAGAATGGAGGCCAATCACAACATGAGGCAAATCCTTTTAATATATTGCATATCATTGCAGTAATCCACAACACATCTCAGAAAAGAATATTACTTTTGCAACAGTATTTTAGTCACTGTGAAAATTATTCCAGTGACGAAATGACAAAATGATCTTAGCAGCATTCAAGTTGCCTGTCAGCTTTCAAATGCGAATTCCCAGGCAGGAGTCTGAGGAGGCCACAGCATCCAAGAGGATGCCAGGGAATGCTGCCGTTCCTGCTGACTTCTCCGCACAAAGGCAAATGTGGTTGGACAGACCAAAGCAGAGAACACAACTACACAACACAGCACCAGTACAGGGTTTACTTTTCTATTCCATGGGACCAAGTTAATTTGATGTAAAATTGTGACATACTTGTGCACATACTACAGCTTCTTTATAGCTCTTTCTGACTTCTAAGCTTCTCATTTTGCTACCATCAAGTTTAGAAACACATCCTCAAAAAAAAAAGCTGAGGCTCAAATGTCTCCATACAATATTAATTTAAGAAAAAAAAACCAACATTAAATATTTCCAGACATAATAAAATTATGAGAAGTGCCAATATCAAGGATTATTTGTTAAATTATTTACACCAAATACTGCCTCAGTTGCCAAGAAAGTACTATAGATCAGAATAAATATATAAATCAGAAATTTCCACTTATCTAGTGAAGGCAGGAAAATCAACCCTCTTCCACCTCTGGTAATCCACTCCATTCTCAGGGTTTCTCTATTGCCATTACACAGGAGAAAGCTGTTCAGATGGAATAGATGGATTCTGGCTTCCTTAAACATGTTTTCAGAGTATAAAAGTTCAAAACCTGAGAAAAATTATTTTAAAAAACACTAAATGAGATCTCTGAATTAGAAGAATGTCTTACACAATGAGAAGATGCAGAAGAAATCTATAATGAACAAAAAAAGTAATCTAAGGCTATTCCCCAAGGAAAATAACCTGAAGTGTATCTTCTTAAAGCAGCAAAGAAATTAATAGAAACAAAAACTAATTTCCCTTTTTTGTTGGAAAACATCACTTTGATTCACACACAGCATACATACCATCAGAATGGTTTACTTTGTAGGTCATTTTGAAAAATAAAAAAGTGCTCGACATAGGATCTAAAGCTATCAGTACAGCTTTGATTTCTAATGTCTAAACTCCTTTTTTAAAATTTTAAATTAAAATCCTGAACATCTTTAATAGCATCTAACACTTCTACAACACTTTTCACCATTAAGTCTTAAAATGCCTTACAAAGGTTAGACACATTGTCTCCATGTTACAAAAAGAGAAACAAACATGGAGAGCTGATTTGCTCAGACCTACCAAGCAGAATGGGAGCAGATAGAGAGCTATGATCTATCCTCCTGGGTGTCCTAGTCCTGAGGAAATTAGCATTCCCTTTAATTGCATTTTTATTTCCTTTTAGAGAACACATAGGAATATCTGGAAGTTTAGTAGCAATTTTTAAAAGTGCTTTTGGGGAAAAGGAAGATTTTAGTCATTCATTATACGACTAAATTAATACATATAGAAAAATACTCTTATGAATATAAAACATGGCATACACTCCACTTTCTAGGCTATTTAATATTTGCTCAGAAACTCTGAATCAAATCAAATCCTTCCACTCAGTATTGTTTACAATTTATTTCAACACCTATTGATGAGACAACACAGAGGTTCTCTTCAGTTTGCAAGTGGCTATGCTCTGCTGGTGTCACCTTCAATAACACTTGATGAGGTCTTTTGTGGTCCTCTGCCACATCCAGCTCCTGATGCTTTCTGAATATTGGTACCTATCAGTCTCAACTCTGAGGACAAGCTGGAATCAGGTCCACTGCATGTTAAAGACATGTATTTAGCAATAATAACTTCAGAGCTTTTCTTACCATTTTAATTCTATCTTAACCTTAATTCATTAACTCAGCAACATCTACTGATTATTGGTTACGGAGCCACTTTCCATACATTCATATGTGCAGGAATATATACACACACACACACACATATATATACATAGCTACAAATCAATTTCACAAACATACCTACGCTCGGAACATAAACTCCCCTGCAAACTAGAAACAACTTTGGGCGCCTTGACAAGGCAACACTGAGGGAGGAGAATACTCGTTACACATTAGAATTGCTAGCAAATAACTGACCCTTCCATTTTCCTTTGAGTCACAGAGATGGGAAACACGCTCCCTGAAACTTTCCCAGCTCAAATACTGGCACATTCCAGACATAAGGAAAAGCTAACCCACATATTAGTCCCTGGGGTAATAGCAGATATTTAACACCACACACGAGATGAAAACAGAAACACACTTTACCAGGTAAAGCTAGTGGGAGAGCTGGAGTTAGGTATACAACATGTAATTATACTCACAGGAATTTGACCAGAACACTCGATCAAATACACCTAACAGCCATGTGAAAATCTTTAACAGTTGGGCATACTTTAGTTTTCTGTTTTACCTAAAAGACAGCACGTAGTCAGTATGTGTAATAACATCTTGACTAGGTCACAGTGCCTTGCAGGAGCGTTTTAAATGTGCAATATATGTATTAGCACCTACCTACCTACCTATCTTCAGAACCAGAGCATCAGTAGAAGCTACTTAACACAAATCTGCATAAATATACATCAATTTGCATAAGATTACATAAACACATGGTCATTTTCTTCGTGACACCCACTCTATGCATTCAGGGCTTACGCTGCAGGCCCCATCCCTGCCAAGGGCCTTCTCTGCCCGCCCCGCTTCCCGCCTTCGCGCCGCCGGCTCGCCAGTGCCCAGGCGCTGCCCGCTACCCCGCCGTGCACACACGCCCGAGGCCCCGCTCCCGAGCTGGGGCAGTTCCAGGCGCCCGGCCCTGCTCTGTGAGGGCTTAGCCATGGGGAGAGCTTCTCCCCAAGCTGGAGTGAGGGGTAGTTCAGCGGAGAACCCCGGCACCGTCAGGGGAACGATCCCTCGGGGGCAGGCAGGGGACCCCGGCACCGTGAGAGGAACTGCCTGCTCAGAAATGGCGTGAGGACACCCGGGACCCAGGGGGGGAACAGCCCCTTTAAAGGGCTCAGCCCTGAGGCCGTGAGGGGAAGGCGCCTATAAAAGCTGAGAGCACGAGGGTGCACGTGCTGTAGTTCCTCGGCGAAGGAGCGGAGCTCAGAGGGGTGCAGGCCTCCGCCCTGGGAGGGAGAGTAGCCGCCCACCCAGGAGCCATCTGCGGCGAAAACAGAAGATGTGAAGGCATCTGCACTAGAAGGGGAGCTGCTGAGGCCTGTGTGAGCTTTGTGGCAGTGCTGGGAGGGAGACGGGTCAGGGCGGGGGAGTGGGGAAGAAGGGTAGGCAGCGTAGCCAGAGGTGGGCTTTGGAGGGGCAGTGCAGTGTCCTTGTATGGGTCTGGTGTGTGGGAAGGGTGTAGGGCCCCAGCTGGGAAATCTCAGCCAGGGCCCTTGAAGGGATAAGGGATAGTAGTCTCCCTAAGAGAAGAAATGAGACCAGACCAGAGTACTCCTCATGAGAACTAGCTGTTCCTTCTTTGGAAATGGGAGAATACTCACACTGGACTGCCTGGTGAGGTTCCCTATTAGGCCTGTAAGCAAGTCATTTGCTCTATGAACGCTGCCCTATCCAAGGGTGTTCCTGTAGCTCAGATAGTTAAGGCTATGCTCTGTTTAGCATTCCTGGAGGATTTGAGTCTAACCCTTACCTTGTGGAGCAGGTAGGAGGTCAAGTGAGGCCTTGTCGTGCACCTGGAGCTCAGGGCAGTCCCTGTTTGTGAGCAGTGCTTGTGTTTGAAATGCAGGGGCAGTGAGAAATGCCAGCACTCCGCTCCTGAGAAAGTGGCTCTGGAGGTCAGCAGATGGTTTCCCCACCATGACCAGGAGGAAAAAGAATGAGGTAAGCTGTGGTCAGCAGGATGATCTTTAGGGTTACAGTGGTATCTCTAGGCATGCTGCATTGAGGCTGTAAAGTAGTTCTGGGCGTGTTCCAGGGTGATTAAGATCAAAGTCTTGTAAAAACATTAGTATTGTGGTTAAGGTGTTGGACAGTGGCTCAGGAACTGTGGCTATGGTCCCTTCTCCCTGGTTGGCACTCTAGACAAACTGAAGCAAGGCTGTGAATGTCTCTGTCTCACTTGCATATCTGCAAAGTTTTTACTATACAAGTTAAATCAGGGTTGTCTCTTCCTGCGTAAATGTATGACATCTAGCACAGTGCTGACTGGCCACTCTGACTGGGTTTCCAAAGGGACTAAAACTTTTTGAGGAGAATAAGTGATTTGATCAAACAAGGCTTTATAAATAATGATGTTATTTAACTGTAAATGTTTGTTATATAAGAGATGAAGGGAAAAAATGGAAAAAATTCATATATAGATATTCTTTAAATTGAAAGATTGCCAAAACCTTGTACTAGGGAGCAGTAGATAATATGTTGAGTAATATTAAAAATAGTTCCAGTACTCATTGCTTGTAGAAGTCTCTCACGACCCTGCAAATGATTTCTCTCTGTACTGATTTTGTCCTTTTTCCATTCACTGAGCAATGATTATTTCCCATGCTTTTAAATGAAGCTGAAATTAGCTTGGTTATTTTTGTTTAACAACAACAACCTCAATGCATGTTGTGCTTTTTATGCTGCAAAAAGAGCTTTGTTTGTTCCCTGGCATTGGAGATGATGTCAGCAAAGCTCCTGGAAGAGCAACTGCTGTTAGTTAATTGCTGGCTGCTTCACAACTAGCAAAGGCAGGAATGAAACCAAGGTACATTTGTAGGCTCTACAGAATGTAATCGGTGCTTACTGGAGTGGCATAACTTTCTTCATCACAATACAGTAGCACAAAGTAGGCATGAAATAGTTAATATATAACTCCTGTGTGTTAAGAAATTATGTTTTTTGTGTTAAGAAAGCTGTTTTTCTGTTGAGTAGCAATAATGGTAATATATAGACAATTCCTAGTTTTTGTGTTTAGGGGTGCAACTTTTGAATAAAATGAGACTGAAATATCTGAAAGGATAAGCTCATATACACAATGTGGCAGGAGTTTGCACATGGGGCTGATTTTTGTCACTTCACATAAGAGCAAGGAAGTGCATTTTTGTTTGTTTTGTTGGGAGCATCATTCATTCATCTAGGAAAGCATCAATCTAATGCATGCATCCTGTTCCCACTAAAATCAGTGAGACAGACCCTGAAATGAGGGCAGAAGATGAATACTGTGAAGATAGAAGAAATGTCTTCTTTAATGCCTGCTGGCAGCAGTTCATTATGTCATGCATAGTGCTAAGGTCTAATGGCATAGAGATGGCCAGCCCTCTTACAGGAGTTTCTCTTTTGGCAGACTAGTAACTAGGAGAATGGTGACTCCTCAACCCTGCAGTCCCATAAGCCAAAGGGTTAATTTTTATTCCTGCTGTGGTTTCTCAGGCTCTCTCCTTTGATGGAATCTGCATTCAGATTCTCTAGCAGTGAAGAAGAGGGCAGGTTTTTCCCTTCCAGGCTTTCATTATGTTGCAGTTTTCATGATTTTCCAGGGCTGCTGGGTTCATGAAAATTAATGCAATTCTGCCAGACTGTTTCCTTCACTTCTGATGTGCCCTGATGCATTATGAAACCGTTCAAGGGACTGAAATTTCCCTTCTGCTGAGTTCAGACCAACAGGGTTTGATCTGTGCTGTTTCCAGAGACTTCTCTGGTATTGTTCTAAGTAGCCCAACAGAATAAATTGGTGGAGTCTTCTATACTTGGGACTCTTCCTTCCAAAGCTGCTTCCTATTTGATGGCATTAGCTCACTTGGCTGGGAAGTGTTATATATGCTCAACAGGCAGATTTTCCGATATGTCTGCCCTGCAGAATTTCAAAAGTATTTGTTGTCCTCTCTCTTCCTGGGCAAGGAGAGGGAAATAGCTAATGGACAGGGGATATTTGGCAGATTGGAGTTCTCAAAGACAACCAGAGACTGACACAAGTGGTGCAATAACTAAATACTTTCTTCACTGATTTATTCTTTTATGTCCTCCAGTGATGGCATCTTAACTGATGGCAAGCTCAGTTTTAGCTGGGAGAATTTCTACAGCAGGCTTGGGTTTACTCTAGTGCTTTATTGATTGCTATAAAGTAGTTCTGTATTTCAGAGAAAATGTCAGATGCTCAGAGTTTGGATTTCTTGATTATGTCATGCCGGTGTCTCATGGCGGAAAAAGGAAACCTTGAAAAGGAGAAAAGTTGATTTTTGAATATAAAGGAACATGAAAAATTAGGACTGAGATTGATCATGTGTACTAGAGAGGCATAAAGGTTTTGCTAAGAGCTGTCAAGTAAACCCATGTGTGGAGATGTTCATCCTGAATGTAAGGGTGGTTGGGAGCTATGAGCTAGGCTCAAAACGAGTCAAGATCCGTACATTGTCAGGCCATGATGGCACATCGTGGAAGGCCAGATGAGCATGATGATAAACTCCTGTTTTTATTTTTTCAGCGTATGCAATGAATATATAGCTTCATCCAGAATCTATTCCTTTTGGCGGTGGTGTATAGGTGTAACCAAGCCAGGTAGCAGTCAAAAGGAGGGCACAATGCAGGCTTTTCAGAGGAGGCCCTCATCTTTATTAAATAGAGGTGCTGCACAGGATAAAGCTAGTCTGTGCTCCCGTGTCTGCATTGCTTTTGCAGTGGATGCTATCTACATTTGAACTAGCTGAAGGATGCCAGTGTGTGCTGCAGTCACAGTCCTGATTGCACTGTAGACGTACGTGCAGGGAGGAACAGCTCAGGAGTGCCCCAGCTCCATCTTTCACATGGCAACATCAGGTGGAGAAAGGGCTCTTCCAAAGAGTTCTCCCCTGCCTTACTTATCTGCATTATTAGATTTTAATCTAGTGTTTCAATAACCTGCAAAAAAAGACTGAAGGGCACCTTACCTCTGTGCCCCTCTCCTATTCTTCCCTAACCAATCTGCTGAAAGGACAGATAAAAATTCCAGTGATTCTCTCCTTAAACTCATAGATAAAGATCTCATCCAGCTCCCTGTTAATTTCTTAGTGGTTTCTTCCAAGGCTCCAGAACACTCTTGTGATTTTTTCAAGCATGTAAATGAGCCAATCCCTGTCTCTTCAGGTATTCCCAAGTAGGAGTCAGGCAAGCACCGCCTATTCCAATGATTATATGCCTGTTCTGTACTGTGATCCCCTTCTCATTCTGCTGGGACACTGCATATGGTTTAGCAGTATGTGAATAGCAGGGTGCTTATGACATGCTGACATCTACTTATATCTTGCAGCTGAAAACCCTGGTTCTACAGAGAAAATAGCTGTAATTTCAGGTATAAATGCATAAAAATTCTTGGTGTCAGTACTGTACTGTCTTTATAATGGTGCCTGATGCTTTTTCTGGAGGAGCAGGGTAAAACCATACAAGCAGAAAGTTGGAGGGGTTATTTGGTAGCTGACTAAGTGCCTGTTTGGTAAACTGTAGATAATCTAGAACATTAGCTGTGTCCACAAATAAGTGTCTCAGCGCAGCTGGCTGAAGCTGCAGTTGTAATGGATAGCCTCAGCTTTTTCTGTCATGGGACATGGAGGCAGTGTCACAGTGGGCTGCTGTAGTGATGAGCTGTGCCTCCATCAGCTGCTCTGAGGAATCTACCGGAGGATGTGGCCCACAGTATGGCATCAGCCTGCTGTTGGACTCTAGCCCAAGCACCAGAAAGCAACAGTTGTTTGTTGTCCTGACCCAGCAATGTAACATTGGTGTCCTGGTATGTCAGCACAACATCTTGATGGTGGAGTCTGAACCTGAATGAAAAAGCCCTCAGCAGCAGTCCTTCCTTCCTCTTCCTCACCATTCCTACACTTTTCATTTCTTCACAATTCTAACTGCTCAACATTTTAAATTTTCTTTGTGGCTTGAAAGGATCGATAGGGAACCATCAAATAAATGGTTTAAGGACTCATTCGCTTCCAAAGTTTTTTCTTTTTTGTAATTGTTAATTGTATTGCCTATAGCCAGTAGGTATCTACTGAGCTGCCCCCACAGCAGGGGAAGGGAGAGGAAAGGAGAGAGTATTTTAAATGCTACAAATCATGCAGAGATTCAGAATAGTTTATAATGATCAATAAAACAATTATCCTGCCATTATTCAATACACTGTCATGATGACTTCAAGCACTTGCAAGGAAAATATAAATAATAATAAGGGCATAAAAAGGAAAAAATTCAAAAGCCTCATTGGTGATGGTAAGATCCACAGCCCACTAAAATGAAGCTCCCAGCATGTCTGAGATGGCAGGCGGAACTCACCTGCAATTATTTAATACTAGGTTTCCTTATGTTCTAGCAATGTCTTTAGATTTTTAGCTGATCTCAGGGCTCTGAGTACAGTCATCACTGCACAGAGTGAGCCAGTCCCTCCTCTGGAATGCTTCAACTTAAGCAGAAGCAACAACAGCCAATACTCTTCCAGAGACTAGGTTTTCTTCACTATGGGAGGCACTGATGATTGAGGACTACAGTTAGCTTCTGTTTCTACTGGATGCACACGCTCAGGCTGAGATCTTCCTCTCTTTGGGGTCCTAAGAGACTCCATAGATGCCACTTGGACTTGAAGTGTCTTTCCCAAATTAAAGTTGGTGTTAAAACTTTTGTTGGTTTCAAATAATGCATATTTAATCATTTTATAGACACTGCTTGAACCAACACACCCAAAGCAGAAATGAAAGAGCTCTTTTAGCAAAGCGTGACTGAAGATAAGAGGATTGCCAGTGCTGATGCTGTCACAAGGCAGGCTCTCCCCAGTCCCTGCCCTTCTAGTGCCTGTGCGCTTTTCTTGGAGAAGACCTAGACCTGTGTCACTGTATCCCCTCTGCCTCTTCCCCTGCCCTTACCTCCTGTTTTGCTGAAGGTGTGCCTGACCTACAGCTGCCTGACTAAATGAAAGATTCCTAGTGGGATTAAGTGCTTCACTGAGAACTGTAATGGGGCATAAAGTGGAATTATAACCAATAGCCACAGCACCGGTCCCTTTGCCTACAATTAGGAAGCAGCTATACCAGTGACTATATTGCCCCATCTTACAGCACCATGGTGGATTCCATCTCTACAAACCCACTGCCAATGGCTCCTGAGCCAGCTAGGTAACATGTACCTACATGTTTGCCATATTGGCAAACAAGCAAGATGCATCCTTTTACTAAAGTTTAACTGCAGTAGACATCTCTTATGGTAAAATAGATGCTTTTTTACTAACAACCAGCCTGCATGCGTCTTGAACGTTCCCCTGGTTTCTGTGGAAATCTGCCAGCCCAGCAGTGGGTCTGGGAGACCAGCAGGGAAAAAGTTAATGCAATTGAATGCAGAGAAGAAAAAGCATTGAACTTTTCAGTGGTATTTTTCTGTTTCATTTTTTTAAATGCAAGTGCTTAAAACGATATATTTATAACAGCTGGAGGAGTTTTATAGCACAGTAAAATGCAGAGTTTTGAAGACTTATAACCTGTTTTGTAAGGGGTGTGGGGGGATGTTGCTATGGAACAAAAATAATGATGTCACATTATTACTACTTTTGCCTTCAATGTACCTGGCTGCTGGAAAATTACAGTGTTTGCAATAGACATTACACAGATAAACACCCAAAATTTGGAACGAGAGCCACATGGTAACTTGTTAAAAATTAAACCCACCCACAGGAGCAGTTTCTTTGTTCTTGCATCTCCTGTGGTAGAGAAATAAATGGCTCGATGCTCATGACCAACCCTGTGTTCACAAAAGAAGTGTTTCAAGCATTGCTTACTTTCTCTTCGTGCAACCGATCTTTAGGAAATAGACGGGCCTAATCTTCCTGAATCCACTGTGCAGATGTGGTTCCTTGGTTCTCTGTGGTCTTTAACAAATACCTTACTTCAGCTCTGCTACCTCTTCCTGTCAGAGGAGAGGGATCTGAAAAGGAGTCTCTTGGAGACAGAAAGGGAGTGTGGATAGAATATTTGGGTGATGTCTGTCTCCATGCTGTCATCAGACTGAGATTAAACCTGTGTGTGGGAGTTTCTCTATAGTCATTGTTACCTCTATTTTGACGTTTCCTGGATGTCCTGGTGGGGCTCAGAGTTCGCACACTACACATCATGTGTCCCTCATCAGGAGCAAGAGACGGCCATAATGCTCCTGACATCTGAAATTCCTAAATAATAACACTGCTTCCACATGAGCTGACTTTCACAGAGCTGGCTCCAGCATTGCTGCACTGCCCTCTCAAGTACATCTGTATCAAGGGGATCTCATTTAGCAGGGTACAGCTCTATGCAAATATAAAGAGACGATCTCCTGCTGAAGTGATCTTGCTTCCTTAATACAATGCTATGCTTAAACTACTGCGCCTGTGACAGGGTCCAGTAGAGCTTAGTGGCTGCGCTCAGTGCATATGGCTATTCTGGACCCAGGCTAGATTCTGTACAAACACCAGAGATACTCTGCATCTATAATACAGTTTTTATGCAACTCAGCGAAACATTTCATGGCTGATGTAGAGCTTTCAACAATAAGTGAAAGCCTCAGCCCCCAAGAGCTTACACTTTAGAACAGAAAACAAGGCCAAAGGAATGGTTATTCATCCTGGATTTGCAGATGAGTAGCTGGTGCCTACTGAAACTACATGTCTTGTCTAAGATTACACAGGAAACCTGTGAATGAGCTGAGAACCAAACACAGACCTCTGTTGTCCCAGCCTAGTATTGTCTTTCCCCTATTTGCTGCTTGTTAGTTTGATTTCTTGATATAGCTATGTAATTCTAGGTTCAAAGCTGTCAGTGACTGAGATCCTTCTTCCCTTTTAAGATATATTTTGAGAACAGCAAAGTGCAAGGGAGAAGGCTAACAACAAATGTATCTTGGCCATACAGGCAATGAAGACACCATCCATTCTCTTGGAGCTGGCTAACCACTGCCTGCTGAAGGCCATGAACGTCTCTTTATTGATTTCATCAGATGCTTGGTAAAGCCTTTACTGGGCTGTCTAAGGTGCTTTAGCTAGAATGCATCAATGTAGGTTAGAACATATGAGCATTTGCATTGTTTAATGTAATTATTCTCAGGACACTTCATTTGGCAGGACAGTTTTGCCATTTCATTTAACAGAGGGAGAACTGAGGCACGGAGGGACTAGATGAGTTTTACCAAAGTACACACAAAGTCAGTGGCAGAGGAGAGAGTTGGAACTGGCACACTGAACTCCCAGGCTTGTACCTTCAGCAGCCACTGGCCCCCAAGCCTGCCTGTCTGCCTCTTCCAACCACTTCTGCTTCACTGGGGAAACTGCTCAGAGACTGAAGAGCAGGTAGTTCTCCAGAGATGGAGGGAGGAATAACCTGCAGATATGGATGCTTGGGTAAGTTCTCTGGGATGTTTATAACCTGGCACAACCTAAAGTTAGTCTATATACACAAGTATATAGACTTGGTGGAGGAAGGAAGGCTGTGAGTGTCCTGAGAAGGGGATAGCCACTGTTAAAACCTGTCAGTTTTTCACCCTGCATGCTCTGTTATTTGTCATTTCCTTTGGCTGCTGCAGAGATGTCAGTTTTTATGAACTGTACGTGTTGGGTGATACATGAATATGATCCATTTGACACATCACGGCATAATTTTGCCTTTTGTGCAGTGTAGGTGTGACTTGTCACATATGTTACATGGTAATTTCCCTGTGACACTGATTGTGACAGCTTGAGAATAGCTACCAAGAGTTAGGAACAGCTCAAAGGGTAAATAAATCCAAGTCTTGGCCAGAAGTATCCCCCATTGGGAGTGAGAAAGAAAAACTAAGTGAGGAGTCCTTCAAAGTGAAGGAGACATTCTGGGAGGTCTATTCTAGCCACTGTATTTCACACTGGACATCTGTAACATCATGAACCAGGTTACAAGTCAATCTCTACTTTGCTTGGGCACTTCAAAGCTGTGAAGGTGCTCCATACCAGGAATGGCAGAAGCTCTGGCCTGCTGTTATGGCAGCTCAGAGTCCAGACTGTACAGCCTCTTTGGTGCATGGTTCTTCTGTCTGCATTTTACCCAGCAGAGGGGAGTGTTGCATACTGACCCAAAGATGGTATTTGCTTCTAGGTGGTGTGATCATTGCATTGTTCCCATTCTCCTTGCTTTTTGCGGCATTTAAAAGCGTTTGATAGTTTTTTAACAGAGGTCTCATGGTCAGATTACTGTGCTCATTATTTGCAAAGAGTCATGTTGTTGATATTTCAACCAGTGCTGTTTGTAGTGCTTGTATCCCTTTAAACTCTAAATCCCAGGTGACCTTGCAAGTGGGAGAGGTTTGGGCTGTGGTATACCAAGAGTGCAGGGAAAAAAGTATGTTATGGTGGAATTGGGTGTGATAATGCAGGATTGGGCATAGGCCTGAGTGATTCTGTATGGAATAGAAACCAAAACAGATCTGTAGAGGGTGCTTTATTATTGGAGAGATGTCTTATAGCTAAGAAATAAGGTATCTGTGTTCATTGTTACAGCAGTGAATGCCTGGCTACTCTGGGAGTACTTGTCTACTTAGATTCATACTTAGGTTTTGGTCAGGAGGCTCATTTCCTAGTCCTAAACTGTTGCATGTTGCTGCTGTCTGTTGCTAAACAGATGCCACGCTTCACTGCAGAGCAAGTTTCCAATTGGTTCTTGCATGCATTTGTTTAAAAACAAACAAAAAACCCAAACAAAACCCCACCAAAACAAAACAAAAAAACCCTAAACAACCAAACACAATATACTGTGGTCTAAAAGCGAAGGTGTAACTGTTGTTATTCCTGAGGATCACTACTACCTGGGTGTAGTGTGTTGGCAACTTGTTGAAAGGGAGGGCTCTCCAATGCCCTACTACAAGGAGGAAGAGCTGGAGACTATTTACCATCACCAAGCAAAAGATAAATGTATCATGACTTGTGCTCCAGAGCGGTCAGCAAGAATTACATAGACCCTTGGACCTCCCATATGAGAATGGGAGAATTCCCATATGAATTGAGTCAAATTGGCCAAGGAAAGTTACACATTTGAGTCTAGCAACATGGTTTCATCATGTGACTGGATTTCAGGTCACTAGCTCTGTGGGAATGCCTCCAAACAGGATCTAATCAATTAGACTTTTCCTTGTCCAATTTCTTGTCTTTTCAACCATCTTTTTGATCTCAAAAGAATTCCCAAGAAGAGGGGCAGAAGCCAGGATCAAAGGAAAATGTTCCTTGTGCAAGTGTTGACAAAACCCACAGGAACAGATTCTGTTTTGGTCTGGCAAGGTAAATTGGTATGAACTCATCTGGAGTAAAATGAGTCAGACTAAATCATGCTCTTGGAGTCAGATCCAACTGGAATGAGCATAGAGATGTTCTAGCAGCAGACAATGAAAGTAGGATGATAATGGCCAGAAAGAAGCCTGGTTTGGACACGTCATGGATATACCTGGAGTCAAGATTTCAACCTGCTTGCTTTCATTCTGGTTCCTTTCCTAGAAGAAAGCTGAAGAAATGTAAGGAAAACTACAACTTAGAAGAAGTAACAGAGCTGTAGCAGCTGGAGAGTCCCACTTCCTCCTGAGATTTAGGAGTTATTCCTTGCAATTCAATTAAGAGAGCCTTAGGTTAAGTCTGTTGGCAGTGAGCTTGGTTTGGATCCAGGCTCAAGCAGCTAGCTACCCGTCACGTGGCCTTGGCCATGCCAGTGTATGTCACTGTGCCTTACTTGTCCGGATATAAAATGTGGATTACACTGTCCAAGTGAGAAGGGCACAGAAAAGCCCCTTTAAGTTCGTTAGTGTCTAAAGCACCAAAAGAGATGGAAGAAAAGGGTGGAGTAAAACTCTCGGTAAGTGCACAGGTCTATTGAAGTGAATGGCCATGGAGGATGCAGAACTGGAGCTTTAGAGGCCAATGTGTTTCGGCAAGTTGTAATCCTAAGAGGGGCTGCTTTTTGCCTGATAATTACTTGGTCCTATCCCTGAGGCTTTGTCAAGAGATGAAATGCTCCTTTATAATGCACAGCTGGAATTGCTTTATCCCCTTATAGATTTCTTCTATTGCTTGATATTTCCTACAGCATCATGCACCGTACTGTATAGTAAATCTCTCTTCCATCAGACGGACAGATACAAAACAGAAAGTGATTTATTATTCTGTCCCATTATGCCTGTTTTCATAGAAACTAATTATTCTGCATTGTTGTATTAGATACTTTAAGAAAGATTACATTTTCTTACTTTTGGCTGATAAAAAAATTAAATCCATCAGTTTTCCTAAACACATTAGAGTAAAGACAGAATTTCTGGTTCTAATTATTAATCAGTCGGATTTGAGGACACAGAATATTTGACTTAAGCTCAATATATGCACGAACAATGTCCCAATATCACGTTTTGTATTGAAACAATTTTTCACTTTATTAAAGTCCTTAGTAGAGGAACCCAAGCTGCAGCTCTCGCTCAAGGTCATGGGAGCTTAATGCAGCTTCCTCGGTGTAACAAAGCTTAAACGTTATCTTCAACTTTACAGGCACTACAGGAATCTTCCCTCCCCTCCAAGCCCCTCATTTTTCCTTAGTGTTATAGGGATGAGATAAGGGAGAGGGAAGCTATCCGTCATGTCTGGAGTCTGGGTGGGAATGCTTCTGTGGGAAGAAGAGACCAGGGGCTTGTGGCAGAGTTAAGGTGGGTCCTAGAAATCTTGATAGAACATTTGCTAGTGACTTTTATAGATTTTACTTTGGAATTCTGTCGTGATTTGGCAAACGGTATGTATGGGTGCTTATACCTGGGCATCTAAATCATCATAGTGAACGTACAGGAATAGGTAGAGAAAAGCATGGTTCTAAATATCTTCCTGATTCTGATCTGTTGGCAAGGACAAGCAGGTGGATTGGAGAATGACTCCAATATTGTAACCATGTCACCACTTCCTGAGGGAGCACAGGAGAGCTGTTGGGGTGTGAGCTAACCCCTATGCACTGATGGAGCCTGAAGGACCCATCCCACCAAGCCTTCTGCACGTGGGATCAGGCAGCTCTGCAAGGCATCTCGGGGAGGAGGGTACAGTTGTATTTCTCCTTCATGCAATAGTGCATTAGATTCGTTGTTGCCTTTTGCTGTGTAAGCAGATCTTGTACTGAGGAAATGGGGGGGAAATGGCTGAATTTTATTCGTTTTAGCTCAAACTGCCTTGCAGTTGTCTTATATTTTACATTTAAGGAAAAATTTTCACAGGCAGTGTAAGAGTTGAAAAGGGGTGATTTCAGGAAAATCAGAAATAGTTTAAACCTTTCTACTCTGCATTCTGCACTGTCATTCTGTGGGAGGACCAAGGATGCTTGTCTTGCAGAGACAGGTCAGACACAGGCCCTCATCTAAGCCAGGATGAGTTCTGGCTACTCCAGTTCTGTAGTGGATGATAGATAACCTCCTCACTAAGGATTACTGAGCTTTTAAAATATCTGTCCCTCCTGAAACGAGCATTTATGGTGTTATCCCAAGAAAGGGACTTTCAACAGAACTCAATAAGTAAGTAGACCAGAGAAGAGAGGATCTGTTCTTGGCCTGCCTTTGAAGCTTAGCTTTAAACCGGTGGGTGGGCACTGTCAAAATGAATGGAGAGAGCTTGTGTCATTGCTGTAGCATTCCTCTGAGACCCCAGGATGTTTGATGTGAATTAGCCCTTCCGTAGGCTTGAACAATGCTGTTCAATGCATGCCTTTTCTTGAAGGTGAACTTCTCCATGCAGCCGCTCCACTGCAGCTACGAAGAATCTCATCTTGTAGTTCTCATTTTCTGATCAACCATGCTCCATTTGTGAACATCGCTTGTGTACATACTTATGGTGCAGTCAGTAACAGCATAAGGTAGTTTTGTGATTTGGAGGCACCTGTGTCAAATATTCGACTAAACTCATGATGTTGCATCAAATTCCTATTTTAGTGGCAAAAATTTACTGCACACACAGTCACATGAATATTTTCTGACTGGTCTCTCTGTCCAACAAGTGGCAGTACAAAGATCTTGTCTTCTTTCTGTGAAACCAAGAGGCCTGTAATTCACTGTTATGCTTATATTCAGAACCACATTTGCTTCTGTAATAGCAACTGAAAAAAAACCCCACCACCTACAACCCTGTGTCAGGCTCCCCTTGCAAAAGCCCACTGTCAACATAAAATATAGGGCATCAAGATTAATGGCAGAGTAATGCACATAAATGTCATTTCCATTTTAATTCTAATCAGCGTTTAGCATGGCAAGTGTCACTGTAATACAGCATATGGAAGCTGACACTGTCACTGCTGTCATATGCAAGGGATTGTGGGTAATAGTCCAAAAGCTAGAGCCTTGCTCTGCTATTTTCTTCTGATTGAATATCACACTGCAGCAAATTAACTTTATTTTGTCATCACATGCTCTTCTGTAGCTGCTTTCTCAACATTGCTGACTCTGCAGGCTTGAGAGAGTAAGTGCTAGTGGCTGGAGGGAGGTGGTTTCAGGCTCCCTCAGCTTGCCAATGGCACTGAAATAGGCATCACAGGCATGCCATAGAAGGAAACAAAGAGCAGAGAGAACTGAGAAATGTTTATTACCTATCCATCTCCAATTTTGTGCAAAATATTTTGTTTCTTTAGCATTGCAGTGACTCAGAAATATGCTGTGGAACAGCAAACCTCTTTCTCCAAGGCACTCTGTAGTATGTGCCTCAGCCTGAACCAGGCTCCTCAAGGAGCCAAGTCTGGGGCTCTGTAGGCTAAACGAGTCTGCCTTTTGTTTCTCTAGAATACTGCACTGCACAAATGTCACGTCACGCACAATGTCTGTCACTCGTTTGGCCTCCTCGTGTGCTCCTGTCATTGAACCTGCATCTCTTGCATTTGCAGCACGACACCTTTGTGTATCTCCTGTTCTGTGACAGGTTTGTGACTTGCCAAACAGTGGAAATTCTTCAATGAGGTCTCAAAGTAGAAGAACAGACAAGGGGTTGTGCTGGTTTTGGGCTGTGCAGTGTAATGGGGCACCCCTGTTGCAGGAACTCTGCTGAAAATCCCTCATCTCCCTTGAGGCTCAGGTGAAAACCTCCCCAGCCCTGTTTTTTTGGATCCTCCCATCCTTTAACATTCAGGACTTCATTTATTCTTGTAAATACAAGCAACTGCAGAAGCAATAGCTGATTTTTATCTGTAATTTTTCTTCACTTCTGCAGCTCCCAGTTTTGACTATTCTTTTAAAAAGAATAAATAGCCCTTGGGAACATGTGAACGGGAAACCGAGATCGCATGGCAGTGAAATGTGCCTGCGTAGCTCATACAGACTTCCTTGATAATCCTTTTCCTGACTGCTGTTCTCCAGGGCAGATAATGATTTTTATCTGTAGATGTCACTCCTAGAATATCCACAAGTTGTATTCTTGAATGAATTTTCAAAATAATCCCATTGTCTCATTTGGCTCTGCAAAGTACTTGACCTTGGTTTGTCATTTCATGCCTTGGGGCAGTTCTTCCGCACCTTTATCAAACCAGAGGGAGAAAGGGCAGCCACTGGTCACCAGGCAGGGTTACCAGGATGGGGAGGGCACCATAAGGACCTTTCTTATGTAGTCACATAGAACTTTGTCATGTTTACACAGGGTCTGCTACAGGCAAGTCACCACTGCTCAGGCTCACTCCATTCTCCATCAGGAGCCTGACCCAGTAGGACTGAGGCACTGCTGACAGTTGTGATGGGTCCCCATCATGCCATACACTGTCCAGTGGCAGTCCCCCTGTGCCTCCTCTCACCATGCTTCCCACGTGAGTCCTGCGGTTCTCATAGACCCAGGAAAGGGGCAGGGAGGTCAAATACTGTGTCTGGTTTGTGGATGGAACTGACAAATACAATTTGTCCTCTTTTTTTTCCTGTTTTATTATTCAAGGGGTGCCAGCCTAATCTTTCTAGTTTAAAAAAAAAAAAAAACAACTTTGCAACAGAATCCTCTCCTGGCCACAAAGCAGCATATCCAAGAGATTATAGTTTCCACTTTGTCATCTCTGTTGTAAAAAGCTTATCAATTGGATGTTTGCACTACACTTAGATTACAGGCAATGTGTTCTAATGGATGGGACTGGGATTTAGGAAGCTTGAATTTTAACTCCATCTCTGCTGCTGGTTTGCTACATGCCCTTGTAAAAATCACTGCGTGGCTGTTTCCCTTCTGTTATTCAGCTGTTAAGTTTATCAGCCTTTCTAGAGAAAAGCCCACTCTTATAGAGACAAAATCCAGTACAGTGGGCCTGCCCTACTCACCGCAAAAACTGTTCAGCAGTTGCCTACCACCTATTCTGTCAAGATATCCCAGATTCCTTCTGGCCTTTGAGGTTGTCTGGAGCTTCAAGAGGGTCACCACTGGTTTTCCTGAAGGGTGTGACAGAACTGGACCAAGATTAGGCAACTTTAATTGGGTACCTCCTGTGTCTTTCTTCTCATCTCTGGCAGACACTACTGCCCCCAAGGCATGGGTGAATGATCTGCTTGTGGGTTGGCTCTTGAACTACCAGTTTTCAGCCTGCCCTTTTAAGGTAGAAGGACTCTGCAGTTGGGTGGGGATGATAACCAGTTCACAGAATCACAGAATGTTAGTTAGAGGTTGAAAGGGACCTTGAAAAGTCATCAGGTCCAACCCCCCTGGCAGAGCAGGATCACCTTTGCCACCAAAAGCAGTCATTTGATGAAGGAAGGAAGAGTTCCCAGAATGAGTGTGTGCTATACAGCATCAAATTTTAATTTTTAAACATTGAAAACTGCTTCTAGTACTGCCATTTCTCAAAGCCTTGATGTGTACATCTGATAGGATTGAATTGCTGGTGCTGTACTGGCACAGAGCAAGTATCAGCAAGCTTAGACGTTGCAAAAATGTCAAAATAAGAGCAGAAGTTCCCAGGCATGAGCTGAACAGCTCTGTGTCCTGCCACTTCTCCATCCGGAACTGCCTTCCCGGTCAGACCAGATTGGAGGGATCATTTCTTTTGAACAGATCTCCAGCTCCCTTTGCTGTGAATGAGGCTTTGCAGAAGCAACCTGTGATTTCTGTGGCTTGCTTAGAGGGCTGATGCACCACTGTCAGTCAGATGGTACAGAAATACACAGTGCCACTGAGTCTGTATGTAGACACTGAATAGGAAGGAGGACACAGAGGTGAATTTTAAGCTGGAGAAGGGAGTCTTTTGTATGTGAGCTTTCAGACATTCCTGTTTTTTCCTGACAAGGATAGAAGAGCACCGTCAAAAGCTTCTAAGAAACATTTCTACAGCACACATCTGTCTGTCTTCTCCTTCCTTTTACTCCCTTTCCCTCTGTACATGCCTGTCTACGATATATAGATTCATTGCTCTCATGATTTATATTGCTACTTGACATCTTCAACAGAAGTGCTGGTTTGTAGCACACACAGGTTGGGATGTGTTCTGGAAAGACCAAATTTGAAATCAAAGCTTGCACAGAGCCTTGCAGCAAGCCCTGAGCTCCCTGTCCTTCCTGTATGTAAATATTGGGCTGATCAGAGTTTTGGACAGAACAACCGGTATGGGGTAGGTTTCAGTCACCCAGTGCCACCTTACAGCTGAGCCTCCACTATGCACAGAGGAGAGAGAAGGAGGCTGAGCCTTCATGGCTGAGGTGTTCATTGGCATCTCTGCTAAGGATGACAGCAAATAAGCCATGCTGGTTTGGCTGGGACTGTTCTGAATTTTGTCATATTTCACTGCAAGACTGATGCCTTGGCCAGTGTCCCAGACCTGCATGTTATGGGTCCTTTCCTCAGCTCCCTGCTTGTCTGTTTCTCTCCCTGGAGACTCCCCTATTTCTCTCTGTAAATAGGCACAATTCTGTCTGCATATTGGGAGTCAAGAGCAAATAAAACTAAAGCCTGATAGAGGGGCTGCTGGAAAAGAGGTGCAGCCTGCAGGGAAGAGTGGAGCTTCTTTCCAAAGAGAAGCACAGAGCCCTCTTCCAGGATGCTGCAGCGTGAGGAGGTAGGCGAGGGCTCAAACCAAGGAGCATCTTCGATGGCTGAAGCAGAGGGCTGGTGGTGAGAGGACTCTCGCAGTCCGTAGGCAGGAAGCAGGAGAGGAGCCTGTGCTCACATCACGGAGTTTAGAGGGTGGCAGTGCACTGCTTGCTCTTCCCCCTTATTGGCAATGCTGACCTAGCAGATTCACATTGTTTCCCCACAACGGCAACAGAACTGAGGCAGCAACCTCATCAGTATACCACCCAAAACTGATACAAAGCATTCCCCAGTTGGTACTATTCTAAAGAATCTTTAAAAGATTCTTCTTTTCTGTTTTGTAGCAATCTCTTCAGCTCTTGCTGATCCCTAGGGGAAAAAAAATACAGCAAACCACAACCTAGCTCTGACAACAAAAACAAAAAATAACCCCCAGCAGACATCACAGGACTGGGATCAAGAGATAACAGCCGAGAATTCCTCTCCTGCATGCAGGTTAATTAAATGACACAGATAACCTTGTGCATGCCCAGGAAAAGTCTGTTTTCTTTCTGAAATCATATCAATCATTTAATTATCCCACTTCTCACGCTGCCATTATCTAGAGCTAAAGGCTGCACAATTATTTCTTGATTTAATTTTTTTAACTCACCTTTTTTCTTTCAAAGTGTGAGTTATCACTGAGTTAAAGATACGTGTAGGCACTCTAGCCCAGATCTGACCCCCTCATCTTATATTTTCAAAGTTCTCACATTTCATTTCTCATCACAGTATATGCTAACAACTTCTTAGTGCAGCAAGTTAATTGGTATTTGTCACGCATGGTAAAGTAAGATGCTCAAAGTCATAGAGTAGGTCAGTGTCAGAGAAGGGGTTGGATCCCAAGCTAATGAACTCTTTCTACTGAGTGCTTCTGTCTCACCTTGTTGGCTTTAGGAAAGAAAGATGATCTTTAGGCTTTGAATGCCCTCAATCTCTATAAAATAGTTTTAATTAGTACCTCAAAGGGAGAAAAAATTGCTCGTCTTCTCTGGTGATAAATATGCTGTGAATGCATCAGTACAGGTGTACTGCAAACAACACACCACATAGTTTGGCCATAGCTGACTGACTTTGATCAAAATAAAATGACTTCTAGACACTTGAGGGTGTTGCAGGGAAGAACTGGATTTACATCGTCGATGTGGTGCGGAACTGAAAAAGGAGGAACTTCAGGACAGAACGAAGGGGGATCAGCTGACCTGCTTTGAACTGCAGGACAGAAATGGCAGGTGGAGCTGTGAGTGTGTGAAATACATTTGCAGGGCTGGATGGAAGTGTGAGGCTGCCATGGCAGTGGGGGGTCTGCAGGACAGGATCATGTACATTTTTCTGATCTATGAGCTGTTTTCCTAGAATACTAGTTCCCAGAGCCCAGACTTTGCATGAACCACCAAACTTGCAAACCTGCAGCATGTTCCAGAGGGCCCTTTCCACTCCTTACCCTGTGATTGTATTCCAGGCCAAGGTGTGTATGAGCAGCATGTCTCCAAGGTTTTCAATCCAAAGGGATCTGCTTTTGCACTGTTGAAAGCAGGATGGTGGGAGGCCAAGGAGTGTGTGGGGAAGTAGGAGTGATGGAGAGAACTTCCTGTGCATTAGGAGGGAATTCTTATTGGCTTTGACTGCAATTTGTGCATTGACAGCCTGGGTCCCTCGCCAGCTGTTTTTCCTCTGCTGCGTGCTCTGCTTGCTCTTGTTCACATTGCATTCTCCAGGACTGTATTATTTTTTTTCTTAACCAAAGAGCTGCCAGCTGGTGTTGTTGATCACACCCCCAGCAGCAGGCACAAAGGCCAGCGCACACTTTACACAACACTCCTTCTCTTTCCCATTCTATTTTAGCACTAATAAAAACATTGTCATTTTAAACAACCAGCTGGGAGTGTCACTAATTTCCGTCTTTTCAGTAAGGTGGTTTGGCAGAGCTTTTTTTTGTACAGCTCTTCTTGCCCCAGAACTATGGCTGGGCAAGGGCTGGCCAGAGTCCAACCCTGCTCAGGTGCCAAACCCTCACTCTGCAGCAGTTTGTAACACTAACCTATTCATGCCACAGAAGCAGTCCTTGTCAGCTCTGTGCTCCCTTCCTTCAACCCCTGAGAGCCTTCCCCTGTTATCTACTGCTTAGAAGTGTCCCCAACCACTTTAACCATTCTGCTGAGCTTCTGAGCCCTCCCTCCCTCCACTGGCAGTCCTTGCTGTCCCTCTGCTAAGGGCACAAATCCTGAACCTCTCCATTCTTCCTTGTACAGAGTTAGTCAACAGCAGTAACCCTGTTCCAATAGCCTAACCGGCCTGAAAACCTTGAAAAAGAAGGAATTTGATGGAAAATTATGTGGGTGGTTTTGATGTTTCTGAAGAATGACTCCTAAGTTTAAGGGTTATGAAGGAGCTTGCTTGAAAATACAGTGACTGAGCAGTGGACTTTGGCCCTGTGTGCTAACCAGAGGGGAGAATCTGCCTGTCCAAAGTGATGGAGAGAGAGTAGCCTGCAAGGTGAAATCAAGGAATACTGATACTGTCCCACCTAACTTTAGGTACTTACCTGTGGTGCTCCAACTAGGAATGTAGTTGTCCTAAGGTCTTTATGTGGTCTATGGAAAGCAAGAGGCTGTTGAAGATTTGCTTAACATCCTGGAGGTGTTTCTTTCTTCCCTGACTGTAGAGGGAGCCTAGCATGATAAGGTTTCCATCTCAGATGCTGAATGTAAGTAGCTGAAGTTGGATACTGTTAATCTGGGCTTTGGAAATCTGCTGTTGCTACAGTGACAGACTCATGAGTTTCCTACATCTGTCTTACAGAAGACTTTTTTTTTTTTTGTCCAGTACCTGTGTAGTTACCTGTCTAATACAAAGAAGATGAGTAACTTGTACTAGGAGTGACCTTATGGAGTGTTGAGATGTCCAACATAAGCACACCTACCACTGACCTTTTCAAGATACAAGATTAACCAGAATCACTGACGCTTCCTCTCTCTGATGGATATCCTTTCCATACCCTTTCCATTATATCTATATCAGCGTGCATGAGAGAGAGGAAGTGTAAATAGAGTCAAGGCACATGATAAAGAGCAAGGTAATACATTTTTTATTCCCACCAGTTAGGGATGACAGCATCACATATTTACTCTCAGCAAGTTGTGGATGTTTGCTTCTAACAAATGTAAATCAGGTGCATGGTACTGCACCATCCATCACTCAGTATTTTTAGACCATTCCAGAGTTGCTGAGGTTGTACCTAAAGTTGCTGATGTTATTAATAGGGGTGACAGTGATAGCAAGATGCTTTGATACCTTCTTTCCCAGTGGGGTTCAGTCCTGCAGGGTGTATGTTCTATATTTTTCCAGTCTTCACTTGTCTTTTGCCCCTCTGGTGTTTGAGTGGCAGCCTTCACTGTAAGCATCTTAAGAGAGGCGATGACCATTTCCATCACACGCACTTGCAGTTGCCCACTTTGTCTTCCAGCCTTCCCCAAGATCCAAGTAGTGACCCATCATACCCCTCTGAGTGGCTCCAAACAAGCACTCAGAGCAGCACACCTGGCTGACCTTTGCTAACCCAGGAGGGGAAAACCAGCCTCTGAAGCTCTCTTTTGTCACGCAGTATGCTGGGCACTGCTGTGTACCAGCAGGTGGGAGGAGAATAAGGAACACGAAAGCAGACGATTGATTCAGAGAGACGGCTGTCTGCTGTCAAAAGCCTCTTGCTGCAGAGCAGGTACAGGGGGATGAAAGCAGCCTGAAGGGCCACTCAGTCACCTTTTTCTCTTTCTCTTCATTCCTCCCACTTGGAGGGCAGGAGCAATAGGGTGCGTGGCCATGCAGTCAGCCTCTCTTGGGATTCACAGCTAGTTGTGCTTGAGCATGAAAAAAGAAGGTGGAATGTCTCCATATTTGCTCTTATTTTAAAACAACACTGGAAAAACCTTACCCTAAACAATTACCGGTCTCTCCACCTACTCTCCCACTCTCCATTGTTCCTGCACAGAACTTGTCAGCCTTCCATCCTTTAGAGAGACAACTGCAGGCAGGGAGGAGGGGTGAGGGAGGGCTGGGGGCTGGAGCCATTTAAGCTGTCACCAACTCTATCAGTGCATTTAAATCACTGACATAGAATTACAATGCCATATATTGCAGTTCAAAAACAACCAGCACCAATATTCCCGTTAGCATAGCATCTTTCCTCCAGGATAATGCGTTTTCTAACTTTATAGTATATTGGTATACAAAGAGCAGGGCAGGCTCATGGTCTGGATAGTGCAGCAAGGATCTGTGCAAGGAACTTTTTTCTGCTGCTGGCTAAATCAAATTCAAACAGCACAAGCCATTTATGCTCTCCTCTTTCTTTCTATTTAAATAGGTTACTGCTGGTAAGCGCCATAATAGTTAAGGATCTGTCAGCAATTCCAATACAAAGAAGAGCAATCACACCTTTAAGCAGACTCCCAGTGATGGGCTATAGACTATCAAAGTTAAATAGATTCTTAAAATCCTAGCCGTTAGGGCTGGGAAATCTTTCAGCACTAATAGTGCATGACTGTTCCCTGCAATGAAACCATCATGATAAGTGGTTTAGCCTGTGCTTCTCCAGAACAGCTCATCATGCCCTTGTGGCCACCCCCCTTTAGGTCAGGTATCCCATCATCTAATCTGCATCAACTTTAGAACGTGTCCCTTCAAGGCACCTTCAGTCAGCCAGGATAGCCCTACTTTTTCAGGGACCTGTGGTCTTAGGGGGTTAGTACTGATGCTGGCCTATCTGTCTCAGTACTTACCCTACCAATTTTTGCCCTGCCAAATCTCTGGCTTTGCCTGCAATCACAGTGGCCAACCCTCAGAGAAGCTAAGGGACCGTGATTACTGCCGGCTAGTAGAGGTCTCCTTTAACAGTGATTTATAGAGTAATTGCCTGTCTGCAGCACATGGATACACTGTTGGCCATGCCTTTGTTCCCCTTCAGTTCCTCTTGAATGCACGATATATGAAGCATTATCCTCTCTCCCTGGGTTGCCCTTCTCGAAGATATGCTCTTCCATTCCCTGAAACTCAGATCAAAGCCAGTAGCTCTGAACTTTTGCATCAACGCTGCTGCACCTGTTCTGGATTCTATGCGATTTATTTACATCTCCCTTGTGTTACCTAATGTGATTTCTCTGTATGTTTGATACTGGTTCTTCTCTGATGGTAGCAAATTACTAGGGAATAATGCAGGAAACAGGACACGTACTGACTGATCTCTCTCTTGGTGTATTCTGATTCTCAACAATTTGCGATGTAAACACTTCTTAAGACAGAGTTTAGGGCAGGAAGAATAAGACTAGGGGAAATAGCTAGTGCATCTTCATTGCTTGACAGCCTCTTCTGAGGTGGGACAGAGATTATTTTTACTTGACAGTCATTTGATGAGGAGCTGTAGGAGAACAGTCTGTTCTGATGTGTAGAACTCTTTTCTCTACAAATTCCTGTACGAACATAAAGGAAAATCCAAGGAGCTGCTTGATTTTGTCATGTTATATTTGCTTAAAAGTGGAGACAAAGTAAATAGACTTCCTACTGGGACACTGATAAAAAGGCATGGCAGGTCATACTTTTGGAGAATTGCAAATGAAGATTCAAAAACTTTGGTTTCATTGAGAAAAGACCAGTCACAGCAAGAGAGTTCGGAATGTGTGAACAGAAACTCCCCCAAATGTGCAAAGAACTCATTTTCACACAAGTTGACTTGGCAAATGAGTGGAGCAAAATAAGACATTAAAGTTGTTCTAGCTCACCTTTATGATTCCCTTTCCAAGGATTACTGCCACCACAGCTTACGAGGGAAAGTCCTGAAGCTTTGCCTAAGAGCTGCCTAAAGTGTACACAGTCAGTGACTTTGCTCTCAAATAGGCTAAGCAGCTCCTACCAGTTCTGCTACAAGACTTGCCCCCTTTGGTGGAGGGAGTGACAAACAGCTTGAGAGTAGAAGCCTCTCACAATATTCCAGCCATTTGCCAAGTGAAAGTACATAAGCCCTCACATGTCGAGCAAACCACCCTCATGCTGTGCCCTGATGTTGTTCCGTTTGGTTTCATCCTATAAAAGAGTAGGATCACTGTTACCCTCCGCTCCACAACTAGTGGAATAGCTGTTGCTGCAGCAGCAGATTAAATGTCTTTGTTCTCATGGGAAGTGAAGAATTGAACTGCTCCCTACCCTATACTCCTTTATTTCTGGCTGCTCTGTATATTGCTTCTTACTTTACCCTTGACACATTCTGATCGTTTTCATTTAGTAAAGGTAATCGTCCTCCAACAAAGCCATTGCAAGTAAGGAAAGACAGTGCTTAAGGGTGAATAATGCAGAATGAAATGCATCAGTGCCATGATGTACCCAGATTCCTTTCACCAAAACTGAAAGCTCGACCCTCTCCTCCTCTCCAGCAGCAGGGACACGAATGGCCTCACACATGTACCTGTGTGTTTTAGGGATGTTCTAACACATGAGTGTGAAGTGCTGTGTTCTGTTCATCTAGGTCTTAGGGCAGATTCCTCCAAGTTCCTCTCACTTCCACGAGAGGTCACAGTGCTTACCCTTTGAGTCCTGCAGAATGACCTCAAACCAAAGTAGCCCTTACCTTTCTCTGCTTTTGTTCTCTTTAAGCCAGAGGTATTATGTGGGACTTATCTCCTGAGTGTGGAAAATAACAGCAGGAAGCACACTTGGTATTAGCGCTCTGCTGAGTACAGTGATTACTCGGCAGACTATGAGATGTGAATTTAGTCATCTTGCATCAGTTCCTAGCAAGGCAGGGCCCAACTGAAGTCCCTACGTGGCTGGTCTTTGTCACAAAATGGTGCTGAAAGTGACCCTGCACAGCTAGAAGTATCCTTTCTGATCACAAATGACATATGAAAATGCAGCATGGGCTATGCCACGCTCAGGTGGGACATCTTTTCTCGTGGTGCCTTTTCCAAGGGGTGGTTAGACTTTACATAGTCATGTCCTTCAGAGCAAAGAGAGGTATAGATTTTCTTCATTCGGTACAACTTTAAAACATTAAGCTGCATGTGTTTGTGGGAACAGGTATTCGCTGTTCCTTGGGCAGGATTGTAATTCTTCTGTAGAGCATGAGAGCCATGATTAGAAAGCCAGGATTGCTCTGCTCACAGGAATCCTGCCATTGTCTTTGATTGCATGGTATTAACTGTAAATTATACCCTTTTGGAGACCGCATGTAAAAATAAAATAAAAAAAATTGTCAAAAGACAGAGAAAATATTGATTCCGGAGGCAGCGGAAACTATGGCTTGGTTAAATTAGAACCTTAAAAAAATAATAACAAATGAGCATTAGTGAGGGTGAAATAGGGACTAGGAGAAGAGGGCTGTGATTCTCCCCTTAGGCATATGCAAATTTCAAGTAGCCCCACTGCAGGCAGTGGAATATCACTGGTTTAAGTAAGAATCTGGCTCAAATTATTAAGGAGGAGGTACAGGGCGTGGATAACAGGGTTGTTATTAAGGTTCTGGTGAACTGGAAGCCTATTTAATTAAAAGCACAAGGTTTAAATAAAAATGGAAGAAGCTACAGCCTATGACTGCTGTTAAGATCTCTCAGATCTCTGATGCCATTTCTAGCGATTAGTGGCACAAGTTTCCACCTCAGCTTGTTCTCAGGAGTCAGCTCTGTCTGTTGTTCTACACTGATGACAGATACCGTTGTAATCAGTCAGCCTGCAATTTAACTGGTAGACTGGAATTGCAACTGGACTTTGTCTCACTCCAGTCCCTGGAGGCTTCCCTTCAAAAGCTTTCGAGGTGCAAAATGGTGGTAGAATTACAATTGCTTAAGACTCTTCAAGGCTGAGGCTGCTGAAAGCTGACTGTAGATAGCCTGGAGAGATAATGGGCTTGCAGAAGTAGCAAAGCATAGAACAGATGGCTTTTTTTCATACATTCATAGATGTTAAAGCCAGAAGCGTGTATTAGATCATTGAGTCTGGCTTGTTGCATGGCATAGGCCAGAGAATTTCACCCAGAAATTCCTGCTTCAAGCCCATAACTTCTGGCTGAGCAAAAGTGTATATCTTTAGAGCACACATGCTGTGGATGCAATTCAGACCTAACAATTCTATGAATCTATTTATCTTTACCAGTTAGGGGATATATGCCTGGCTGACCCAGCCTTGTCTGTTAAAAAGGCTAAATGAAGGTCACCGGGAAAAGACTGAAAAGAAGAAAAACAGCTTAGCAAAGCTTTGAGCAAATATCCAGGACAATGACTGCAATTTAATACTTGTTGGTGAACTCTTTCAACTCCTGCACTGAGTGAGCACAGTATTCATTCTGTAGGGTTCTGCTCCTTCAACCTTCTTGGAGTCTGCTTTTACTGGAAGCTCAGCACACAAACACAACCAAAACCCTCATCTTACTATTCCTCTGACACACTTTGCCGTTCTTAGAGTTCACCTCTAAGATCCCCACCATCCTAGATCTCTGACGAAAACAACAATTTTTCATTCTTGTAAATTTGGTTGGAAGCCCTTTTCCATCCTTGCCAACTTGCTTTGACTCTGTAGTAATTACTCAGATATTTTATGTGGCATTCTAGCTGGAGACCACTCCTTTCTTCTGGGCAGCATCTACCACTGCTTCAGTCCAAGGTGGATTGGCACTTGTATCCTCTTGCCTCAAGAATCCCTAAGTCAATTTGTGCCTCCCACTGTATGGTATGCCCCAAGCACGCATTAGTTCCGCAAAGATTATTTTCTTTTTACCTTTCTGAGTTCTACTGTCCCAATACAAAGCCCAGATTAACCATCCTGTTCTCCTGAATTTTTCCAGTGCAGATTTTCTTAGCTGCCTTATCATTGTTGAAGTTTCAGGAAAGGAACACTACAGATATCATTCAATGGGGGAGAATGCAGTAGTTTCTGGGGTGGTAGTCAAAGGATTTTAAGAAGATTCATATAATGTATTACTTATGACTTTAGGGAATGGATTTCATGACCTAGGAGATCCATCTACTTTCTCTCTTTCAGTGATGTTCTCTCCTTTTCCAGAGCCTACTTCCCTGGAAATCATTATACATCTATAGAAGGCAGACTGAGATTTCATTTTGTGCTGTATCCCAGTGCTCCTTGAAAAGTAAGAGGATCGCTGTAGAGGAGAGGGAGCCACATTATGAGATTAGTTAGTGACTCTCTGAGCCAGGGGACAAACCTGGCTGTTATTCTGCGCCTTGTCACAGGAATAGAAGACATTTTTTGTGTGACAGTGTAGCCAGATCACCTCACTATCAGCAGTTATCTACTATATGCTTCTCTTAATAGATATTCTCATAGAAAGGTTATGATAAAAGAGTTAGGAAGGAAGGGAAGGAATTACAGTGAATGGTGAGAATGAAAGAGGCACAAGTAACCTGAGCATGACACATTCTTATGAAGCCTGCCTTTTATTTCCTGTGTTTAGAGAAAACAGTTCTCAGTTTATGGCTTTTGTTCAATCAGAGAGAAAATGAGCTATAAAAGCAGAGATAGGAAGGAGTTAACCAATTTCCAATTCAGTGTGTTACAATTTGCTTCAGTAATAATAATAAAAAAAGAACAATACTGGGAAGCATAATTTTTAAAATGAAGACTACTAAATCAATAGGCACTACATGACTAATCATTTTCTCTTTTCTTGGTGGAGGAAGGTAGAGCTGTGATCAGAAATCAAAAGCAGAAGTCCCCAGCTTCTCTGCAATTCTGACAAATTCTGCTTTACTGTAATCCCCAAGAAAGGAGATTTTCACATGAGCATAAACTGATGCTGGTAAATGGCATTTGAATCACTGCCCACTAGCATCCTCTCATTTTGTGGAAAGGTAATGAAATCCAGTTGATGCTAGATGAGTTAATTCCCAAAATACCCACATCTGCTGGCAACAGAGCTTTTCAACCTGAGACACAGGGGTCAAGGGTGACTGGATCCCTTACACAATCTTCAGTTGTGGTGGGACTTCACGTTATAGCTACTTGAGCATGTGTTTGGCTTGAAGCATGTGAGTAGTGCTGTCAGCTTCAGTGAGACTACAGATGCTGCAAGAAAGGCGGGTGTTTCAGTGCTGCTTGAGCCTGCCACTCCAGCAGTAATTTGTAAAATCCTATTTGTACAAATAGTTCTCAAAGCAGTGAACAAAGGTGAGCGAATTCTCTCCCAGAAGCACACAGCATCAGTAGAAGGCTGGAGGAAGACACTCAAGAATGAGATTTCAGTGTGCATCGCAGTTCCTCAAATTACTTTGAAAATTTCAGCACAGCTTTCATCACATCTACCCTGAGCCTCCATAGCCCTCTGGCACTTAACCGCCCCTTTGCTCTTCTTGGGTTTGATAGTAGCTATCTTTGGTAGTGTAGCTTCTTAAAGTAAACAGAAGTGTGCTGGCTAGTGCTTGTAGCATTTTTCTGTACAGTATCTTACACCCTAAAGGACTCAGCACAGCTGTCATACTTGAATGCATCCCAGTAAAAGGTACGGTGCAGTAGTTGTTTAACTGGACAAAGCAATCGACTTCAAAGTTTTAAGTTCAACGGTTTTCATGTGGCATCCTCCCCGCTCACACAGACCGTTTGGTTTACTGACAACGTACTGCACAGACTGGGGACATCATCTGCCTCATCTGGTCATTGCTTCTGGGGACTGGGTAAGGAAAGGACAGGCATGTCAGGAAAGTTGTCAGCTGAGCAAAGCATCCGTAGTGCTGAGGACTTTCCACTCCAATTCTGTTCAGTTCTGTTCAGTTTTCCACTCCAGTTCTGTTCCCCTAGAATCACTATATGCCAGGCTGTGCCGTACACAATCCCCTCTGCTTTGCCAGTACAGTTTTGCCAAGGTCCATAGCGTAAAACGTGTCACTGAAAAGATACAAGTTAGTCATGTTGTTGTGGAACAATATGGTTCCACAAATGAGGACAGGGTGAAGTGTGGCGTGTGGGACAGCCCCGAGTGACTCGCACGTGTGGCATTTTGGTGCAAGAACTGCCCAAGCCCCATTCTCTGCCGAGGCCTGTGTGGTGGGGGAACTGCACCCAGCCTGTCATGGGTGGTTGACAGCAAGCTGAGCAGTACCTAATCAAATGAGTGATGCCATCTGAGCAGATCAAAACCCACCATCGCTTCTGAGCAGTGGTGGAGCAATTGACATAAACAAAAGGAATTTTGATTTGCCAGAAAGTCCTGGGGTGCGTTTTCTAGCACATAATCAAATACCAGCTGAAATTGCAATAGGCAAGAAAAAGCAAACTTTGGTTTAGCAAAATTCCTTTTGCAATCCAGCCTGTGCTTTGAAGGTGCCTGCTTTAGTATACAAGTGTTTGTGGGAGATTAGTACTTATTAACTAATAACCTTTGATTATGTTTATTCCCACAGCTGATTTGCTCAGGTATTTGTCACAGAAGTAGAAAAAAACTTCAGTGACACAGCTTGTTCGTGGTTCAGTCTGCAGAGTTCTGTAATTTCTTGGCAACTAGTGATGGATTACCATTTTCTCTAAAAATCTTCTCTTTCCTGAAAGGCCTTTCATGCAAGGACTCTGGGGTAATTAGAAAAATAATAACCTTGCAATACCCTCTTGATCTGTTTTTAATGAAATGAAGCGTGGGGAGGGTAGGTGCTTTGTCCATAGTCAAATAGTAAGTGGCAGAACTGAAAATAGAACCCAGGGGCCTGGTTTCTGCTCTTTGCCTCTGAGAAGCACTTCCACTATGGGTTATCAGATGTTTAAAGACTTCCTGTCTTTTTTTGGTACAGGAGTAAAAAAAATACACTACAGGGAAAACTTGCATTGGCAGAAGCTGGACCAGATTAATTATTAGACTTACGCTGGGTCCTCAGTCAGTTTTTCTGCAACTCAATCATGGTTTATTGAGCATGTCTGTCATTTGTGAATGTTACCTTTAAAATAGCCTGGTGAAGTATCACCTCCATTTCAAAAACAGTGAAGTAAAAGCACAGAGTACATGAAGTTACCTGCCCAAATTCACAGAGGCAGTCTTGGACACAAGAATTTTACTGGCAGCTTTCTTTTTTCCTCAAAAAAGTCTGTTCTCTGTTAGACTGCATTGTTTCCAGAGCTAAGAATACGCATGCCTGGCAGGGCATTAAAACCTGAACAGAGTTGCTGGACACATGAGTGAGTAGCTTCCATGATCTCAGCCTTGAATTAGAAAAAAATCAAGTTTCTAAAACAATAGTACATATTTAACAAATGCCAGAAGCTGCCGATCTGCACTATTCTTTTGAAGAGGTGATATTACTGCTTCACAATTTGGTGGGGGCTCTATGCAGTGCCACTGTAGCCCTTGGAAAGTCAAACCTGTCCTGTCCACATACCTGTGCCTCAGAATATATGAGGAAGGGGAGATAATAAGGTAGTAGGAAATGTTGCACCAACACACCTATGTTTCTAGAGAAGCTTGCAAGATTAGAGAGTTGCTTCTACAAAATATTGCAATATTTGCCCATGTAGAAGGGCAAAAAGTTCTGCACAACAGCGTGTGCAACCATTCAGTTGCCTTTGGCTTAGTTGAAGGGGTTTGTCTTTAAAACAGGGAGTGGGGGAAATCTGTAGCTCTTGAAAGACAGCATTAGATCTTCTTTCTTACCCTTCATTTCTAAATCCTCTGAACCTCTGATTTCCTATTTCCTGGGCTATAACTATAAGCTGCCTGAATTGCTGGTTTTCAATCCAATTTCCACTAGTCCTGTCACAAAATCTGATAGACAAAATACCCTATTCTTAGTACAGCTGGCACCAGGTTGAAAGCAATGAAGACTGAAGTGCCTGTGCTCTTTGAGCTGGCATTCCTTGGGTAATGTCACCGCGAGCTTTCCAAACTTTACTGCACCCTATTGTCTCACTGTCCTAGAGGAGTCACCTTTAGGATTCACTCTTGGTGGTATGTTTGGAGTGACATTCTCTGGCCAGGACATCATCTGAGGAGAATGAAAGCAGAACCTCTGATTTAAAAACAAAAGACTTCTTTTGAACAAAAGACCAGGTAATTTACTAGCAGACTCCTTTTCCTTTACAGGATCTGACTTAACTGTCTTTCACACAACATTTAATGTAAATTTAGTGGAAAGATCCGTCTAGTGGTAACTGGGATGATAGTGTCTGTTCTTTACATACATGCCTTTGACTCATAAGCCAATACTTGCAGAGTCATGCTGGTGTGTGTTGATTTTCTACCAAACAATACAAGACTCTTATCCCATTCCCATCTCATCCATTTCTAATTGGGTCAACGTGAGTAATATTGCTTCATTTCTGAGGGCAAAAAAGCCGTCTTCACAGACAGCTCAGATCCTGTCTTTCTCTCAGAATTTAGAATGTCCACCTCTACGTTTGTGAGTTAAATTGCATCCAGGATGCTGGGGAGATGTCTTATGTTCCTGAGCAATGCGGTGAGGAGACTGATATACATCCATGCGTTAGATCCTTGTGGTTGAAACAGAGAGGAGAAAAACTGCTCTAGGCAGAGCATCTATGCTTTCCTATGTCACTGTCGTGACATGCAGCAGCTCCTAGACATGTCAGTGCGTCTGCCTGTTACAGACGCATGCAGATTTGTGCACAGTCATACAGCCATACACAAACATGACACAGCAAATACCGTCTGCAAAGAGAGCTAAAAAAACGCTGACAGAATGATAACAGTATCCAAACTTCCTGCTGGGGTGTGCCGTGGGTGGCAGAATAAATCTACTTCTTCTTCCTCTCTGGGAGCTGCTGCCTGCCAGAGAGAACTCGGTGCTGTGTTTGTATGGCATTGAAGTTTATTAGCAGAGGGATTGTGGGCAATGATGTTTCTTAATAAACCAGTCAGAGCGATAAAGCTGCCATTCCAGTGCTGGAAGCAGAGAACTTGCTGAACAGTGTCCTTGTTTGTGGAGGCATGGTAGAAGAGGAAGCAGCTAAGATATTCTCTTTAGCTGTGGAAGAAAAAGGACAGGGAGTTGTGCATTAATTGGTTTGTGAGGAACATTAGTTGCTCACAGGAAAAGGAATGTTTTCTGGAAAACAATTCTCCATTATTATATTGGACTTTGTTGCAGCTTCTGTGAAGGGAAGGACGATTCTACTGCTCACTTGCCAAGGTGTCTTCAAGCCTGTGCTTGTTCTTGTGCAGGAGTTGATAGCATCTCTATGGCATACTTAGCTGATAGCTGGCAGTTACATGGACTGTGTGCCCAGTCAAAACTAGTCTTCCTAGTGTGCACCACTGCCAGAGCCCTGCTGTTTCCACTTCAGAGAGCTTTTGTGTAGCTTGGCCGTAAAAAGAACATCCTCATTCTAGCTGCCTGAGTCCGGTACCGTGCTGACTGAGCAGCAGCTCTTGCTAGCAGGTCATGTTGCCTGTTACCCAGCTGCACACGATGGTCTCCTACTACATGACAAAATAAACTTTGGACTGCTACAAAGAAATGGGCGTTTGCTCTACTCATAAAAGTCCTCACCTATACAGGGGATGTCTTAATGATGGTGGAAAGTTGGAAAAATGAGTTTTCTATCATAGGCCCTGCTCTGCTCCAGTCCTACAATGCATCTCAGCAAGAGTCCAGCATTTTGCAGTGACCTCAGAAGGATTAAAAGTATCAATCAGTCAGTGCTAGGTAAGGCTGAGTCAAGCTCTGACAGTTTTATCTCGCAATGAGTTTATCTCAGTAGAGTGGGTCAAAAGCACCTTGTGCAAAGGTTTCCCACATAAATGACTTACAAAAAAAGAAGAGCTTTCTACAAAACATCAGTTCATCAAGGTTTATTGAGCTTCCTATTTCTTATGAATCTTCTTACGTCATTTCAGTTAGTTTTTAAAAAATTAAAATACTTATGGAAATAATATAAAAATTATTATCAAGTACTCTATGTGCTAGGAATATGTTTTAGTAAACAAATCATTTGATAATTTTACGAATCAATTTTTATTTACTGAATGTATAGTATTCAGCAAATAAAAGTTCAGATGTGTTTTCAAGACAAAAAAAGATACAGAAGTGTTAACAAAAATGTCATGGGCAGTCTTGTGACAAAGAAAAAAAGGGTATATTTCAAACCCGGTGAGAAGGAAAGAGTTGAAATGTCATTCAAGATGGGCTTATGTGCCCAAAAGCTGCTTTTTTTTTTTTTTTTCTCTCAGCTATACTGATTGATTTTTTAAAAATATATTAGCCTTACTGACATCCTTAGAAATTCGCAGCACAACAACTTTGCTGCCACAATCTCTTTAAATTTGAAGCAGCACATTCTGGGTGCGCTGGGCTGGAGCCTCTGTGCCATATCCACGGGTCGGCTGCTGGAGGTTTGGAGCCTGGCCCCCCTGTGCTGTAGCGCTGAGGCAGCGCAGGGGCAGCTCTGCCCATGCCCTGTAGATTCACAGCTATTTCTCAGTCTTCTCCAGACCCCCACACGTGAGCCCCTGTGCTGTGGGGAAAGGGCCACGTGTCCTCTGTGAGAATGTAAGAAATGGACATGATGACTTTTCTGGGAAGAGACTTTCTTCCTCTTTGCTTTCCCTCCTTCTGCGTGTGCTATGGCTGAGAATGCAGAGTGCTGAGACATTTATTTGGATAAATGCTGCATCTGGTGTAAGCAAGGTGCTGCTGTTCTGCTCTCAGAACGGCCTGTATGTAAGGACTTGATGTCTTCCTTATAGTGTGGTGGGCCCTTAACAATGTTAACATTTCTTGTGACCCTTAGAGTAAAATTTGGTTGATAACCAGATTTTATACGAAGTGATGCTAATTCCTGTTTGATTTTCTCCCTTTTATTACTAATCATATCACTGCAAAATGTAGTTTACAGCAATATAAATAGGATCCATTGCTGGAGGGAATTGTGCAGCTTCTGTCAATTTTTCAGCACCCAAATGTGAAACAGAAGCAATTAAACTCTGAGGGGAAAAAAAGTAACAGTGTGGAACGCATCAGAAATCGGGTCATGAATTCACACAGATGGGAAAGCCAGGAAGCAGTGGGAAAGCAGGATTTTGATTGACTCACCATCAACAGTAAATGAGCCATTGACAGTTTACTGTCAATTTTTTGCCTTTTAATCTGCAAGTTCCAGAGGTGACAACACCCTCTTCGACCTGCTGCTTGGGGATGGGAGGGGAGAGGAAAGTGGGACAGAGAATGCAATGGCGGGAGTTTAGGTGAGGACAGGGGATGGGTCAGCATCACAGAGGGAGGAGGGCAAGCTTATCATCCTCTAAATCTGATGTGTGGAGCTAAAATTAAACCATATCCAGGTAATAGTCATGGGTGTTAAAAATACACTGCCCAAAAGGGTTCACGAGGTCTCTGCAGATTAAATAATAATAGCGTTGCAGTTGTAATTGGAGGCATTGACCAGATCCAAACCCTATTGTGGAAATTGCTATGCAAATATAGTTAAGGATAGTTCTTGCTCAAAAAGATGTATAAGGCAGAGGGTGGAGAGGAAGGAATAGAGGCTTCCCTGCCTGAAGACAGAGGCAGCGGGACCCTAACAGGGCTTCAGGGTTATTAGAACATGCATGGTGCGGAGAGGGATTGCTCTTTTGTTCGCTTCTATAGCGCATCTGTGGAATAGGCTGAGAGGAAAGAGGTGTGATATTCAAATCACTCCACTCGTATGCTAGTCCAGTTTTCGCCAGTGGAAATCCAGGACCCATCCACAAGACTGTGAGGCACACCAGGGTACCTCACAGGCCACCAGAAGACCTATTCGCCCTTACTAGCTAGGGTGTGTGCACGGCCTGAACTAAGCTTGATGGGATCTGGGGGGTTTTCATACCACCCAAGAAAACATGAGACCTTGGAAACCAGGGGGCATTTTAGCATGCAGAGACTCAGTATATATTTTCTTTTCAAGCAGCAGCACAGCACTCCTGAGAATGAAACAATCAGTTATAAAAGTAACCTTGCAGCAAAGCTTCAAGGGGGAGTTATATATGCTGGCAAATTTTCACTGTTTATTCATTCTAGACATACTTATAGACTAATTCTCCTCTTACTCTGATTTTATATCAATTATTCGCCATTGATTGAGTGGAGTTAATTTAAATTTACAGCAGTGCAAGTGAGGAAAAGCGGCTCGTAATCAGTAGCAAGTTGATTCTGCCACCTTTACTCACCATGAATAGTACCTTATTCATTGAATAATCCTACAAATTCCTCTTGGGGTTTCTCACAGAATAGGATAGTATGTGATCTGAGTAAGGATAGCAATTACTTTTCATACTTTTCACATCAATTACTCCACTGGACTGGACTGGGTGATATAGCAAAGGATTCTGTGTCTGCACCAAGGATTTCAAGAGAAAAATGACCTAGTATTGTGTGGTCTGTAAAAAAGTAGTAAGGCCATAGCATGATTTATACCCTTGAGTCAGAGTTGACACAAAGAACATGAGCTTAAACTGAGAGTTTCAGAAGTTCAGCTGGACATTCTGAATAGTTTTCTAATGTGTATCTTATAATGACATTTCTTACCTACCATGTTGCTTGGAGTTTGGAAGAGATGTGATGTAAGAAAAGAGCAAAATTGCTCTAACAGCACTATTTGGACAGACACCACTGGAAAACTCTTGCCCATGAGAGACAAGCACCTGTTTAAATTGCTTATTTTCTTGTGCTTCTGAAGAGACTTCTTGATTTCTTCTTACTGGTAGATAATGAACACGAAATGGTATTAGAGCAGGGTGATAACCTGCTAAATTTTTCACTAAGAAACCAAGTTTCCTATTTGCAGTCCTTGTTCAGCCTATCCATGTGCCAAAGGAATTTGCTAGGTCAGGACTAGCCCTGATAGGTGTGGCCTACTGACATTCTAAACTATGACAAAACGTTAGACATTAAACTTGGTGGGCATGGAGGATGGACTTTATTTAAAACATTTCTAATAAAGTCCAAACCAGTCATTTATGACACTGTCAGAGATGAACTCAGAGTCCCTCAGTGGTGGCTCAGCACTGTATTCTCATTTTAGCACAACTGTGAATTGAAAGCTCAGAAATTTAAAAAATTAGAGTTATTTTTAAATGGTATGTTTTATTTTTTCCTTACAAAAACAATAGAATCTTGTTATCACTCAGAAGACAGATAAAGTTATAGAATAATTAACTATGTATTTATTAATCTTTTGAGAATGAGTTATCTTGGATATAAACATTCAGCAAGCAAAAATTATATTAAATTGTTAAGGAAACAAAATAGAGGCTTAGAATGCAAACCCTTCTGTGGGGTTATCTGTTGTGATCTATCTAGGAGACAGGATCTCTGCCTCTGCAGAGGGATGTAGATTCTCTGTCTTGAGCCGACCACTTTGCCAGAGGATAGACCTGGGCTTAAAATTATACGCTTTTTTTTTTCTCCTTTTTGCCAATTAAAAGAGGAGAGGAAACAAAGAGTAGGAACCAGCAGAGGAGATACGAAGGACAAGTTCAAGAGACTGGCATTTCCTTGATGTTAAGAAAGACAGACCCTCCAAAAGGAGATCCTTGAAGATTGTGATACAGTGTAGGTATGTGTCCGTGCACTTAGTTACGTTTTTGCGGTATTAAAGGAGCAAGCTCTCACTCCTACCTGCTTTGCTAGATTTTAGAATTATTTGGGTGAATGATACGGAGATAGAGAGGGAATCTCCAGTTGTGCAGGTGGGAGGAGTGGTGGCTGCATGTCAGGCAGAAAGCACCCCTGGCCCAGTCCTTGAGGGCAGAAGGCAGCTGAGGCTGCTTGACAGGATTTCAGAGCCTCCACCTGCATCTAGATGTTGTGTGACAAACCAAAATTGCTTGTCTCTACCTGACTGCACGTGTTTCCACTTCATGGGTTTTATATTTACATGTCTCCAATGGAGGAATGTGCAAGAAAGAAAGTGCTGAAATTTTCAGAACATCTAAGTAACCTGCCTTTTTTTTTTAAAAAAAAAAAGAAGTTTGTGATTCATTTTGTTAATGCAAAAATACTTTTTTTTCACCCAGTGAAAGTCTCTCTGTGAATAAGAGGTTGGTGCAAGGATGTTTCAATCCCTGAGATGGCTGCATATCGATGAAACCACTGGGGCCCCATTACTTTCAGTGGTGACACTGATAACCGCACGTATTGGCAGTGAGATGCAGAGCCAGCCCTCGCTCTGTATCAGACCCGCATGGTCCTTGAAAACTGTAGGGCAATTTTTGTGTGTTGAAGCCAAAGCATAGGTTTTGTTTGTGTGGGCATGGCAGTGGCTATGACTGACACATATATCCATGCGTCTTGGTGAGGTTTGTGGTGGGTAAGCTGAAAAACTGCAGATGGGAATTAGTTTACATTTGGAAGGAGTGTAAATGCGGTGGATGCTGGGGACCTGCTGGAAACCCAGAGGTCCCTGGCACTGCTATTGATCTGCTGTATGATTTCCTTGACATTCTACTTCCCTGCGGTGTCACTCATTGTCTTACCTACTTAGATTGTAAGCCCTTCAGAGAAAGAATTATTCCTAGCCTGGAGGATCCTTGGTATTATTTGAATCTCTAGATGCTTCTGTGATAATAATAGTACAGAAGATAGTAAACCTGTTCTAAATATGTGGTGGTGTATACCTGTGAGAGAAAAGGTACGGAAACACTAGAAGAAATGGGGTAGCCTTGGATTAAAAGTATGGATACTTTTAAGTTGGAAATGAAAAGATTTTGAGATAAAGGAACAGCAGCTGTATAAGTAACAGGAGCAAACAACCTAACTACATTGAAGGTGATACTTTATTAAAAAGAGATTTATGACAGGGAGTTTTGTCCTCGTTGTGGGCACTAGTGGGACCTGCACTCGATGGGCAGTGAATTGCAGTCCTGTGGTCTCACGCTCAGTGTACACAGGGAAAGGACACAAAGTCAGTGAATTGCATAAGAGCATCCAGAATTATTTTTTTATGTAACTGTGTTACTGCATTCTGCCTTAGTTGAGAACCAGGTGTATTGACCAAGGCAACAAATAAAAGCAGCATTATAAATTTTATAGGGGAGAGACGAAGCAACTTCACCATGCAAAGAAAAGCTGTACTTCACTAATCAACCACAGTTTTGTTTTCTTGTCTGCAGAAATGATGCAAGGGAAAGCCAAGTAATGTAATTTACTTGTATATTAAAAAAAAAAGACATAGAAAATGGAGGGGTCAACATAAAAGGCGTTATTAATTTTCAAAATAAAAAGGTTTCCAGGAGCAGGGAGCTGCCAGGTTGTGTAATAGAAACAATGTCATTTTGTGTTTCTTCAGGAGCTGCAGGCCAAGTGATCAATAGAGAGTCCAAATCTGCAGCAAGCCCTTCAGGGTTCAGAAGACCACAGATGATTAAAAGAAATGTTAAAGTTGTGTAACCAAACAAATAGATAAGCAGACCAACAACAGCTGAAATTTACCTGAAGAGATGTTTCACAGTAGTGAATGATTAAAGCTACTACCACATATTTCCATTTACAATCCTGTATCTAGCACAAATAACCTGTAAACCTGGATTATTACAAATTCAAGTTCCCTTGAGTAAGAACTATGTTGCTGATACATAAGCGGTATAAACCTGTACGCTTCAAAACATGAAGCTTACCTACTGGCTCAAAATCAGGAGGAGCTAATAGATTGACTTTGTACATGTTTTGTTGTAAATGTCTGTACAAGGAGAGGCCCATCTCTCCCTGAGCCAGGAACAATTTTGGTGTCCCTTCCAGTGCATATGTTATCCAGTTATATAATCCAACTTGGTTTCCAGGGCGTAAGAAAAGTAGCTTCTATATAGCTACAAAAGAGGCACTTAATTTCTTCATTCATTTATCTGGCTATTTGATTCTACTTCATTCAGAACTTCCTTTTTAGGACAATTTGTTTGTTCTTCCCAATCAGCACTTCAGGCCAGTTCAGAGGCCTCCCAAATCATTTTTGTTCAGAACACTTCGGTTCCTCAGAGTTTTAAAGTCAGCATTTTATGTCTTCCTTTTCTTGACAGAAAACATAGTCACTTCAGAGCTGATTAACATTTTTTCACAGAAATGTTTTCCCTTCAGACAATGTAGTTCCACCTAAACTGAAATTTGCAATGAGAAAATGTCAGTTCTGACAAAAAAAAAAAAAAAAGGTTTTCCAACTGGGAGAAACATAACAAAATATTTTGTTTGGGCTTGACATTTCAGCATAAAATGACTTTTTTTTGTTTCAAAATGTTGATTCAAAATTAAAAATGCTGTAACAGAATGACAAGTTGGATCATTCTGTTTTGATATAAAATGTCTAGATCTTAACATTTATACTTTCCACCAGATTTTTGACTTTCAGTTCAGGTTTGAAATGAAGAATTATTTTGAAATTCCCTATGGAGGAAAATTCCATTTCCTCCTCTGCTCTCACATTAGGAGGAGAGACTGTTCTGAAACCAAAGTAGCAGGTAGGAAAGTCGGGCAGCCTCAGTTTTGTATCCTGTTCTGCATGTCATAGCTTAGCTGCTTACATTTGGCCCAACTGCTTCATTTCTTAAGACTCCCAGTTTAGTTGGGTTGGGGATTTTTTGTTAAAATGATGCAGAGCGCTTGTCTGCATCCCCAGCAATGTGTTGGAAAATCCTCAAATCCAGCTTGTAAATTAGGAATAACAGTACTTGCCTGTCTCACATGAGAGGGCTGTGAGTCTTAATTAATGGGTGCTTATGAAATTCTCTCGGATTCTTGAAAGGTGCTGTAAAAATCTGAAATCATACTTACTGAAATGAGTTATTCAGGTGACTTAGATACAAGTACTGAACAAACCCAGCTGTTACTTTTAACAAGTGCAAATTATTTGGTTTGAACAGTACCTCTAATCCTCTCTGCCAGGTTCTGAACTTCCTTCTTTGGATTCTTTTCCTCACTCCACATTTTTATGCATAAATGTAAAGCAGCACTTTTCAGGGAGCTAAACAGCAATGGTAATTACAGTGATAGCTGCTTCTGCTGTTGACGATGCACAGAGATCCACAAGGACCTTCCATACTGTGTTTCACTTCCAGCCAGAGAATCATGCCTCTGTCCCTTTCCTTTGTTTTTTCTGTTGTTGACACCGTCTCTAACTTATGCCTGTAGACACGGGGTGGTAGAAGTTGTGGGACCAGGAGGATAGAAAATGCTGCAAACCCAAGTGGATAAGGTCAGAGCTTTTAGCCAAGGCTGCATTGGCCGAGGCTCCTCTGCTTGACATTCAACATTCAGACATTTAAAATTATTTTCCACAGGCAGTTAAAATGTAGACCATATCAGTTCGAGAGCAAGAAGATGGGCCAGGATTCTTGATTGCTTTGTACTGTAGGTTCTTTTTCTCTCCGGTTCAAGGCTCTTCATGCTGGTAGCTTGCACTGAGAATAAGCCAGTTCTTTAGGCTGCAGTGTCAAGAGCGCTGATGTCTTCATCCCATGTTTGCACTCAGATGAAAGCATGAACACCACTCCTGAGAAATTCAGTGAGATTTGCCTAAAGTCTTTTGTTTTCAGTAATCCTCTTTGGTTTTTTTTTTCCCTTTCTGGCTCTCCTTTTCCATCTCCCTCAGCATCTCTGCCCCGTTCTGAGTTCTCATCTGGATTTCATCATTCGTGGGACAAACATGCTCTGTTCTGCAGCGCCTGCCATTTAGTCACACATGAGACATCACCCCTCTGAACACATCTCCACCTCTCCCAGCTGAAAATGAACCTCTTGTCTGTCCTATCCCCAGGTCTTTTAGGCTGCTGTTTGTCAGGTAGGCGTCTGTCTGCTTGCTGTTTAATCTGTTTATTGCTCTGTCTGATCCTCACCAGCTGCATTTTCCATATTCTCCTGAGACTTTGAGCTTCTTTACTGCCAGGTCCAGGAGGACAGCGGCATGGGGTTTTTTTGCATCTTGGGCTGTAGCAACTGTTGGAAAACATCATGGACCAGCAGTTGTGCCAGCATTCTCATGATTATGTAGACACAGGCAAAACAGTGCTTTCCCCACGAGGGCTTTTAACTCTTTACCAAATGAAATGAGTGTGAAAGAAGGCATAAGTCTTTTCAATTTTTTGTTTCACTGTGTTTCCTCTCTTGCTAGTGTAATGGCCTCCATAAACTGGCTTCAGCTAAAATCACACTACTTCCTTACCGATACTGTTTAACAGGTTTCTATCACAGGAACGAGCAATGTCTGGTTTGAGTGGGTATCTGACAATTACATCTCCAGTAGGGTGGTCCATGAGATAAGAAAGGGCATGTGTACAGCTTCTGTTTATACTCTTATTCCCCCCAACTATCCAGTGGCTTTGCTATTATTGGTGGCTGCTCTTTGCTTTTCTGGTGATTTGGTTGACACAATAACCCTCCCTGATGATAGTGGCACTTCAGTCATGGCTGTTGTTGCACATAGTATGATGATACAGGCTTAGATGCACAATGTTTTTTAGCAGGGTCTGTAGCTCTAACAATTCTACTTTAGGAGAGAATAAAAAACAGAGAGAGAGAGAGAAAGGGAAGGGGAAAACTCCCTCCAGGGGCTGGCCAGGAAGGGCAGCAATGAAGTCCCAGATTCTCAGAGCAGGTGCAAGGCCAGGAGAGCAATAGTACAAGGGTAACAGCATGAAGAACAACGAAGGCAGAAAGAATGGGAATGGCAGCATGGGAACAATACAGGGAAAAACACTGCCACTGGCACTCTGGAAAAGCACTGCCTGGACAGCTTAAGTGAAGGGTGATGGAGCTGCAAATAGCAGGCCCTTGGCATTGCTAAGGCTGAAGCACTAATGTATCTGAGGCCTTCTGTAGCACTGAAAATGCTCTGTAATCCATCTTTTCTGATTTCCTGGTTGGGGAACCCGCAGGTAAGAAGAGCAAGGTAAAGCATTCCAGTAAATCTGATGGCTGGGCAGCTTCAGCCTCCTGGTCAGGGCTTTGGTTTAGCTGTACAAAAAAAAAGGTAGCTCTGCTATAAAATGGTGCATCCTAGATTTGTCCAAGTCCCATGACCAGTAGCTGTTTGCATTTCTAAAGCACACCAGTGTGTCGCACTACATCATTAATAATCACTGCCAGGAGCACAGAACCAGGTCAGCAATTCATTTCTTCATTACATTTCAGTGGGTTGTTTCTTCCCTGTGGAGACATGGAGGAGTAGAGATTTTAGCCAGGGTTTTCAAAGGGAACTAAGTGGATTAGGTACTCAAACACCTTAGAATTTCAGTGGCTTAGGCACTTTTTAACAACTCAAGACAAAGCTATTGAGGAACAGCTGACAGATTCATTATATAATCATATTTAATATGATTTGTTCTCATTTATGTTCTTGTCTGTGAGTCTAGCAGTCCCGAGAACTGGATTCTCTGTGCTGGTTCTCTCTGCCTCTCTCTTCCACACACCTGTATGCGCCTTCCTAGTGTCTGATCACATTTGTCTCCTCGTGCTTGGTGTTGTCTCTCCAGTGAGTAATTTTCTTTGGCTCTTCTCCTGCAGCCTCACCTTTACTTAGTAAGGCCAGAAATGTTTATCTGCATGTGGCATCCAGCGGTCCTGCACTGAGCACTTCCGTTGCACTGTAACATCTTTGTTTCCCCATCCAGAAGCTTAATATCCTCCTTGTGTTCAGGCGAGGAAGAAAAGCAAAACCAGTAAACAGGCACGGTAATTAGATGTGCTGCCTAGGCTCTGGAGAGGAAATAAGGAGATAAATTAAAAGTTGGTCCCACTAGAAGGTTCCCCAATGGATATTGATCAGGCTCAGGTGAACTAGAAACAGTCCAAGGAGAATTTATTTATTAAAAGCTGACAACCAATTGTTTCTTCCTCTCTGTGTTTCGAGGTTGTAGTTTTCGTTTGCCTGCTTCTCTGATAGAGGCAGCAGGTAAATTCCTTTAACTGTGCTCTTTTGTCTATGTCCAGGGGCAGTGGAGTGGAAGCACAAAGGCTGGCAAAGCTCATTGAAGTCAGGAGCACAGAATTGGAGTGCAGGGCTTGCCATCGCTTTCCCCAGAGAGGCTCAGGGTTGCTCTGTATTCCCTTCTGAGACCCTGACCTCTTGTCCTTCAGATTACACAGTTGGTTGGCTGAAGCCTTTGCTCGTGGTTTTCTAACTCTGTGGCACTGACAGAATTCTTGTGGAAAACACACGTATCTGTGCTGAGGAGAGGAGGGAGGCAGCGAGGCACAGGAAACCCTCAGAGGCATTTCTCTGCCCTGTCAGCAGGTCTAACCAGGCATTCAGAGGGAGAAAGGGTATGTTCCCCTGAGTGTAGAAGCCACCCGTGTTTTTAAAGTAGTTATCAGTTTGCCTCTCACCATTGTTTTAGCAGTTCACTACTGTGAATAGATTGCAATACCCTGTTCTGAGTATAATCCTACTCAGAGTAACACAGAACCACTCCTGCACATAGGTACGTGATCTTCTATGAACATACTAAAAACTGCAAAGGAAACTTAGGCAATGTCAGATGCAAAGTTAGCAAACACAAGGTTGAGTCTTCTTTTGGATATACAATAAAATCTGTAAATGCATCTTTTCATACTTTTACCCAGCAGTTTTTTCTCAGGACAGTGCACAGAATAGATGGAGCTTTATGAATAAGCAGCTAGTCAATATTTTATTTCCATCTCATTGTTTGGCATATGGCTCCAGGCTTTATTTGCTGGACACAATTCAAACCCTGCTCTGGAGAGAAAATTACTCATTTTTCTCACAGAGTTTTTTGTGGCACCCATCACTGTAATGGTGAGCTGCTGTACAAACATTAACCAACTTCCTACTACAACATCGCTGGTTGATGAGGGTATGCTAGTGTATTGGGCTCCTGTTTGGGAAACCAAGGCAGATACATTGCAGTAGGGAGTTTGGAAGCACGTCACACGTTTAAACAACAGCTCCCATCTTTGTTTGTTGTAGATAGGTATGTTCGGGGTGTCTGAACATCACTGCCCAGGCCTCAAGTCAGGAGCCAAGAAAACAGGGCATACTCAGTGAGAGACCCCTCATGGTACTTGGTTTGAGTGTCTTGCTTAAACCAAGACGTTTGTACAAATGACACTTGTATTAGCAGGCAGGAGAAAATCTACCCCTCTAGACATTCAGCTACATTTATTTTGAGACCCACCCCTTCTGTCCTTTCAGTTCTTTGCTTCACTTACTGTACACCCTCCCATCTTAGCAGTAAATGAGGAGAGATCCTAAAGACAACATCCTCTTTCAGTACAATGTCCTGCTCTGCTGAAGAAATGGTCTGCCTTGTGCAATATGTAAGTCAGTCTTCTATCTGCAAATAGTATGTGATAGGATAAGAGAGGACCAGATCACCAGAAATATGTTCAAAGGAACTGGATTTACTAGGTCTTCATGTTAAATTTGCACCTGCTAGTTCCTGTCTTCTAGATACATGACTTAGCAGTATCAGCAATTTTTTCAATGCCTTGCTTCTCTTAGGTAAGTGTCTGTGTTTAAAAAAAAAAAAAAGCCAAAGAAAACTTCAGAAACTCCGTCGTGTGGGTTCAGATTCATTGCTAGGTGATTCGTCAGTAACATGGGAGCGTTTACACGCTGTATAGACCTCTGCTACTCAGGTTGTGGGAGTAACTGATAGCAGAAGTACATAGCTATCTTCCTTGTAGGTCAGCATACAGAGGCGAATGAGGCGAACGTTTTGCATCGGGGTTTTACAGATGCTTGCTAACAACAAGAGATAGTGAGACTCTTGAATCCTGGGTTATATTCTGGGCTCTGAAAGAGAATTTATGCTACTGGGCACAGACTTTTCTGCTGTTTCTCCCCAGAGTGATCCTAGGTGCCCTCTTCTGTACACTTTATCTGCATACTCAATCACTTCTAATTTTGCTAAGCTTATACCCTTAGCAGATGTGAATGCAAACTCAGACAATACAAGGTTGCTACTAAAATGTCAAAATTCTGTAACAGCTTTACAGCTTAGTGTAAAGGACATGACAAATTTTTTGTGTTTTGTTGATGTAGGAAAAGGTGCATTGTACAGATAGTATAATACTGCCTTATCCTTGCTGCTGAATTTAAAGAAAAAACAGCAAATAAACCGCTTTGCCCTATTTCTTCTCTCTTAAAATAAAATCTGCAAAACTCCAGGAAGATTTTTTCGTAGATTTATCTCCTATGGGTTAGTAGCCGCTAGGCCAAGATGTTTCCCTATGTGATTTATATGTCTTTTTACTGGTCCTGGGAGTTAATGTTTCCCCCCTAGGTGTTGGCCATTTGTAGCACAGCTTGAAAGAATGAAATAGTGTTTTAAACTCTCCTTTCCATCTCAAAGTTGGGCTTTCAACTTTAAAAATTGATTAACTTTGGGTGAAAGGTCCTGGCTTGAAGGATTCTGGGGAATGAGGTTCTTTATTTAGTGACAGAACTTGTGCATCGTGGACAGAACAGGAGACGCTTCCCGATCACCATCTCTCCTTCCAATGTGACTTGCTCCTGAACTAGAGGTGTCTGCTGTAGGGGTGAATTAATGGGTATATTTTAAAGGTCTGGTCAGTCTCTCTGCTCTCTAGTTTTGATAGTGGCTTTCTCCAATATAGATTGTTTTCTCGGAAGAGCTAGATGGGGATTGCTGGCATATTGCACATAGACTGTTCAGCCACTATTATACTTGATGATGTTGAGCTGAAGTCACATTGACGCATAGACCCTGGACAAAATGGGCTTATGCCCCATCTCCACCTTTTGGCAGATTGATTCTCTTGGCAGTTTGTTTTGCAGCTTGATATAAATATAAAGCTTGATGAAATGCAATTTTGAAATATATGTATTCGGTAAATTAATGAACTAGCACTGACTAAATGAAATTATCAGGAGCAATCAAAACTCAGAAGAGGAATTTTTTCAGGTGATTATAATGAGCTTCTTTCTTCCCACAGACAGAAATTTCTATGTGAAATCAGTGTTTCATAGCAGAAGGTTCACTTTTAGCATCTGCAATAAGAAAACACTGTATAAAAGAAGGTACGTAAGAAAATTCAGTGTTCAGATCCATTTCAGCAGTTTCAAGTTTGTTGAGTCCTGTTTAATAATAGAAGAACAGGATCAGGCAGGAGTTTATTGATGTCCTCGTGCTCCTTTTGCTGTTGGAAGGGACTGCTCCTACAGGTTCAACTTACCTGCAGCCATTTATTATTCAGTGAACAGCTTCTCATCCTGTGCACCTTGACAGCAAATAACAGTGAAGAACAGAAACCAAGTGAGAGACATGAAATTCTGGTGAACTGGAACTAATCCCAAAGCTTCCACTGCCTTTGGCAGAGACAAGGTTTCTCCCTGGGAGTTGAGCTTAGGCCAATGTGTGTTAGCAGTTTAGTGTAGTAAAGGAGTTCAGCCCGCTGGTGACTAGGGTATGGGTGAGTGTTAAGGATGTGCTCAGTTTCAGTAAGCTGGACTCTAACTTGTGGAAACTTGGCCTGTGCTTGTGAAAACAGTGATCCAGCAGTGGCTTTCTTATGTAGACTGTGTTTTATCCTGTGTTTTCTCAAGTTTCTTGTGCAAACAGATGCCTGGTCTTACACTGAGGAAGATGTGTCCTTCTCCTCCTCTGCAGACAATTCCTAATCTTCTCCATTCTCTTGAAGAGAGGACATTGTAAGGGCACATCAGACAGGCTGATCCAGAAGTCGTAGCCAGGAAATGGTGTCAGAATTTAGACTTCACTCTTCTTCTGATTGTGGCCTCATGCTTTCAGCGTGCTCAGTGCAAATATGCCTGAGAATGTGTCTGAATTTCTGCTGTAAAGCTCAGTAAAAGCAGAGTGCTAAACTCATCTCTGCTGTAAGCCCTGTTTGACTTCAGCAGCCTTACTCTGGGGAGAGATTTGGTCCCGTGTACTTGATGAGTACTAAATGGAAAACTGAGGGTTTCTCTCTGCTTATGGTTAGGCTAGGAAAGATTCTGTAGCACTGATTTTCCAATGAAACAAGAATACATACATATCGATCTATATCTCTGCAGCTGTCTCTATAACTATTTATTTCTAAAATTAAAATATTAGATAATGAATGTAGTCTTAGAACCTGTGTTAATTACTATGCAGGCTTTTTACTCATAAACAGGAGGCTTGCATTCAGATTTTGAGGGAGAAGTACAGGCAAAGCTGAGTGGAGAGTTGCAGGACTGGAAAAGCAGGAGGAGTTCTGGGTTAGGACATCACATGCAGGACCCTGGCAGAGCCAGGAGGAGATCAAGGCAGGCCCAGTGATGGGATGGTGGTGGGCCAGGACTGTGGAGTGTGGGCAGGAGTTGCAGGTGCCTGCTCTGCTCAGTTCCAGGCAAAGTCATCATATCCTTCTTTTTTGAAAGCAGCAAAGTTAACCTAAGGAAGGATTTCAGTGCTGAAGTGATGAATGATTTTTAAAAGAATTGGGGGAGAACTGAAATGAAAGTTGACACTCAGCTGCTTTTTCTTTATCTGTGACTTAGGAAGACCTAAGGAGCAGAGGGAGGCTGCCAGGGCCAACAGCCTCCCCTCAGTGCTACCTAGTGCAGAGTTAGCCCCATGGGATGTGAGGTGCATGGGGGTCTTCCTGACACCATTGGCCACCTGCTCAGAGCAGCAGTGGTGTAAGACTGCACAAGCCATCCTCTCCACAGGGAAGATGAGAGCAAAGATGGATACAGTTCTCTCTGTCATTTGAGTTAGCATGTTCCTACCTCAGTGGAAGCCAGTAGATGAACAAGGGATTCCATCACTGACAGCAGGGCTCCTGAGGAGTGACAGCATTATGGCCCTCTGGGGCTGCTTCTCTGCAAAGCCAACCACTAAGAAAAAACAGAAAGGAACATGGACAAGTTTACTCTGTTCTGTGTAGCATCCTGCGAGTCTGTATAATGGCATTTACTAATGCTGCCCACATATTTCTGTCTCAAAGGAGTCTTGAAAAAAGAGGTTAGACTTTGTAGGTCACCATTATAAAACCAAAGCCCTGCTTCAAAGCTCTCCACTGACTGGCTATGATGCTGAGCTAAAAACTTCTACCCTTCTGTGCCTCACTCTGCCCCAGTGAAGCCTGCTCTCCTCCAGGAAGGCTTGGATGGCTGAGAGCCATAGCATTCCTGTGGGAGAAAGACATCTTGGGTATGTTCAATGACTGCTCTAAACGAACCCAGAATATCACAGATTAAAGTAAGCTGAGCCCTTCCTCAGAAACCCTCTGCCCCTCGCTGACGGTCTTGTGTGTGCTTCTGTGCTTCCTGGTAAAAACACAAGGTGGCACTGAGTCAGCAGGACCTTGGCTGACAGTTGCCTCTGCGTTCCTTTCTATTTATACACAACGATGGCAATTTGCAAGATCTCCCGTGGGTAGGCTGCAAGCTCCCAGCTCTCCCATCGTCTTGTGAGGACAGTGCCAGTGACCATCCTGACTCATTTACTGCAGGAGTTATTGTACAGTCGCTTCATGTAATGTACTGACAATTTTATTAGGAAATGTAGTGCCAGAGTAACCTAGCAAATTGATGTCTCAAGGATTACATACTTACATCAGAGTCTCTGTATGAAAAAAAATAATGGTATGAGAAAATTGAAGGACACAAGAAGCTGTCTCAAGGAATCTGGGGATCACCTGAATGGTGATCTACCATCAAGTCTAAACTCCTCACTGATAATATTTGTACTAGAGAGAGAGTCCTAAATGGCAAGGCTCCATCTCAGCTCCCTGCAGGGTGAGTGTGCTGTGTGAGTTCTACTCTTTGCTAGCAGCAAGCAGTTATCAAAGAGAAATAGTAATAGCATGGTTGTCTGAAAACACGGGCTTGCCCAGTCCCTACGGATGTCTTAGAAGAGCAGTGTCAAAGCACCAGCTACGCAGTGCAACTTTCCTCCTTACTGTCCCACTGAAGTTACATGACTGATAGCACAGTTAAAACTGGGATTTGCCTTCCTCTAGGATCTGGGCCTGTTAAGCAGAGATAAGTGCACTGTTTACGATGGAAGAATATCTGACATGTAGAAAGGAGAACTGGGCAGCAACCCCTAAGGTCTGTTCCCAGACTTCTTATAGCAGACCATGGGTAATATGCTTCTACCCCCAGGAATGTTGTTGTGCGATGTGGGAATGATAAGCTCTCCTTCCTGTGGACAGTAGTGTGATGACAGAGTACCAGATGATACAAAGTTCTAGTAGATGTGGCATGCAAATAAATGAAATATGTAATGCCATTGCATTTGGACTGTTTGATTGAAAGGGTTTGTTTGCCTGCCTGCGGGCTGAATGTCATTTTGTGCGACAAAGCTTGTGAAATATGTTACAGAGAAGACATCCCCTCATATAGAAATTGTCACTTCTTTTTTTGGCATCACTGAGATGATAGGACTAAAGCACACCAAGTTTTTTGACTGGAAGATGCTATGAAGGTATAAAAAAATCTTTAATTTACCTTTCACTTATTATAGTATTGCCCAGCCAAAAATTGTATTCTGTTTTCCCTTATAGAAGGCACAAGAGCAGTGATGAAAAATAGGATGTTATTTGTGAATCAGCTTTCCAGTTCACAGTGGCCTCGGGCAAGTCTCTCTGGGTTCAGGGAACCATCTGCATCCTGCCCGTTCTCCACTGCCTGTGCTTCCCCACCTTGCTCCTTGGCGCTGTGGAGATCCTTTCCCAGTCCTCTGCCCACAGAACAGTTTATTTAACCTTGAAGTTCGCTTATCAGCTGCATCACCCTGCTGTAGCTGCAAGACCTAAATTGTTTTCCATTGTCCGTGAGCTGAATGGGGCCAGGCCTTCAGAGAGCACAAGCTTGGAAGCACTCTCGATTAGGCAGCCTGAGATGGAAATGCTGCAGGTAACAAGGAAAAATAAACAAGCCCCATCCTTTTCCCGAGGCCCTCTGCTCCCTAAATGCCCAGTGGCTATACAGGAGCCCTGGCCCATCTCTCAAGAGAGTTGTGCACAATGTGTGGCCCTTAATTAAATAGGTATTTCTGTGCAGTGTGGAGCGAGAGGAGGCTATTACCAGTGCAGACCAGCAGGCTCCTTCTGTGGGACCTGTAATGCCCAAGCCCTCTCCTCACTGCCATGCGTTACTCTGCACCGTCCCTTGCTCTGGAACTCTTGGGCCCCAAGTGTGGAACTTCCGATGTAAGGCAGACGGTCCCACCGCACCCCCAAGTACTGGGGTTTTTTCCTGGTCTGAGCCTGTGTGTGCTCAGTCCTTTTGAAAACCAGGGGGCACCAAGCCTGCTGCCTGGTCTGTGGCGAGCTGTGGCGGGGAAGTAGGGGCCAGCCTGAAAGACAAGTGCATCCACTGCCAGACCCAACGGTTAATATCGTAGATAGAGGGAAGGGGCAGTGCAGCATGGCATGTGTTTCACTGCGGTAAAATTGCAGTCAGCTTTGTCTCCCTGGGATCTGCTTGTGCGTGCTGGTAAACTGATGCGATGTACCTCGCACCACTAACACTACCCTCGTAGTGTGCATCCGCGATGTGAGCGTAAGGTGCAGTTGCAGCAGGTGCAAACATACACAAGCCTGTTTGTAAGCCAGCAGTGCAGGGCGCAAAGTAGGGCAGCTGCCCAAATTTATATTTAGGACTTGTACAACGCCTGTGTGCAGTCCATGCCATCGCATCTTCACCTGGCTTACTTCTAACCAGGGCACGAGCTGTGCTTTGAACAAAACCAGTTTGCCTTGACAATGGAAAAAGCACAAAGAGGAAGAGATTGCAGCTTGTCCTGAAAATTCCCCCTAACTTTCTGCCCTGTCCTCAGTCCCAGGAGCACGTACCTGCCCCTTCAAGTGGAACTACGTGCCTTTACTCACCCTTTCATGGCAGTCTTCTGTGGTAATTAAATAACTGGGGTCCCCTGGGACTACAGATTGAATGTGAAGAGAGATTGTCTTTCATGTTGGGTTTTTTTAATTCTTTTTTGCATTTGGATTTCAAGTTCATATTCATTTTGCAAGTGTTTTTTGAGCCCAAGTGTGGTTTTGTTGTCAGCAATCACCAAGTTCAACGTGGTCTGTAAGAAACCAGGATGAACTATGTGAGTTTACCTGACTGCACGAATGCTCTTGGACATCAGAAGGAGCTGCCCTCCATCTTATGTGTTTATTCAACATGTGAGCTGCAGATGAAAAACAATTATTTTATTAATATTGGACAATAGTAATACCTCACAGTCTACGAGGTCCATGAGAAGACTGGTGGCAGAACTGTGCTCACGGGAGCTCCCACACAGAACGTCCCAAGCACGGTGTTGTCACTAGGCTTACAGGCTATATAAAGATGTGGAGCTGTTAACAGCGGTCCTTTCAATGGAGGACATGGCTTAAAATGTCAGAAGCAAAGTTGGGAAGGTGATGAATTTATCGGTTCTGTGGCTCAACCAAAAAACACTAGAATTGCAGTTCTGGATTTGTGGGAGCTGAACAACATTTTTCCTTAGTTTTCAGCTTTTGTCCATTTCTCCCAGGTTGTTCTTTTTTACCCTCTCTTTTTTACTTCATATCAATTTTCTAAGCAAAAAAGATTTTAAAGCAATAAGGAAATATTTTGTACAAAAAGATATAAAAAGTAACTGTTTTGACATTTTGGAAATGCTCCCCTGATTTGCTGCAAATACTACTCTACAAACTCAGTGTAGTCTCATCAATAGCTTTATCCTCTTCATCTTCTGCTAAAATACTATTTTGTGCAAATTTACTGTCTGACAGGAAAAGTAGTCACATATTTCTCTTGGGAAAGCAGAAATTAGGACTATTAGCAAGGACACCCCAACCCCTTCCCCTGACTGCCAGTGGCATTTTGTGTGGTCCTAGAAGGTCACTGCGCTTCTCTGCTTGCTCCCTCTTTCTCTGGATGCCATGTTCTTAGACAAGTAATGATGCTCAGCGTGTATCCATCCAGCACAGATTATTGAGGGCAACCGATGCTGATTGTGATTCGGGGTGTTATTTTAATAATAATTTCCATTACAACTTCTGTTCATGCAGTGAACAGGTTGTGGCATGTGGTTCCAGGTCCAGGAAATGGATTTCGTATTACAGAATACAACGGAACTTCATCTGCATGAAATCCTAATTGCATCCTTTGGCTTTACTTTAAGCAAGCGAAGCAAATTACAACCAAAGCAAATGCTATATATTTAGAAATGGCAAATACCTTTCCATTTTAAGCCAGACACTAGGAAGTGTTTGTTCATCTTCTTTTATTACTGGGTCTCTTTTACTTAAAGGATACCACGTTGGACTCCCACCTTCAAATCCAGCCTAGTCTTGCCTGCCTCATCCTGCCCCTTCAGCCTGTTCGAGGGTAGACAGGCAGCTTGGAGCCCTGGTTTTGCACTGGCATAGCAATCTTTTCTGAGGGTCTCTAAGCACTGGATAATGAGGGGCAATACCGTCAACCCTATTTCACAGAGAGTGTCTTGACCCCAGAGATCAGTGGTTTGCAAAAGGTCATTCTGTGGATCAGAGTCAGGACTAGACTCCTGGACTCAGTTTGCTGTAGCACAGCTGCCCTTCATTGACAGCAACATGAGTCAGAAAGTGCCTGTGCATATGGTTCCTAAAATAACTAGTAATCAGAAAAATTCACAGCCCTATTATTCAGTCTCTTCTCTTGAAAGACTTGTGTTAGGCCAAATTCCCTTTTTTTCTCCATTACACAAGTGTTGCTCCATTGAAGCTAATGGATTTGTGTAGGTATAACAGAGAACAAGAGAACCATTGTGGTGTTCAGGAGGCATTTTATTGGTGTAAGGATTTGGCCAATTACTCTCATTTAGTTACATGCATGTTGATATTTTGCTAACTGTAAAGGAAAGCAAATCTTTTTCATTAGATCTAATCACCACAACAAGCTAGTTTAAAAGACAAGTGAGAAGAGAACTAATTTCAAGCTGGAAATGCAGTGTGGGAACCTTTGGGTATTTCTTTATGCAGCTCCACCATGCCAAGCCATGAAACTTGAGCTAGCTCTGTGCAAGCCATCTTACGGAGCAGAAGCAGTTCAGCTCTGACGATTCCACTAAGACACCTAGCCTTGCCAAAATGCTGTTTGGCCCTGGCAGACCATAACCTTCCAATATTAATAGAGTTTTCTCTTCTTTGTAACACCTCAGCAAAGCCAAATACTTACAATTCTGGTATTTTCATCTTTTTTTCCTCTTCCTGCTTGCTAATAATGAAAAATCAGGGGTTTTGTTGATGTTGTTTGAAGAGCATAGTGATATGACTAAACTGACTAAAGAAGCAGTAAACCTGGGTGATTTTAAAACAGTTTTTTTAAGGTTCCTGAGAACTTTCTCCCTTTATGGAAGGAAACCAAATCAAGCGTCGAAGTTGTACCACAGTGTGCCTAAAGCAGAAAGCACTTGGCATCAGCCAAGCCTATCCTGGGCCATTCCTTTACCCTGTACAAGCTGTTGATTTGTGAAGTTGCTGCTTTGGTCTTTGTCATCCTGTCCCTGGCTTGACCTCTTGATTTAATCTGGGAGTTGTTTAGGGAGCTTTTGGAAAACATGGCAGGGGAAGTCTGCCTTCTAGCTAGCATTTGTGCAGCTCTGAGTAAATTGCTCCTGCTCCAGCACTTCACCTGTGCTTCCGCTTCGCTCTGAGTATCATGTGTATCGCCCATTAGCTCGACTTGCAGTATCCCATCTCTGACTGCTGCGGTGGTTGTACTGGAGATGTCCAGCGCGGTGCTGACACGCGGGTATCAGGCACCCACGGAGCAACCCCTGCACAAGTTGTTGTATCCTAGGTCAGTCTCTGACCTTGGGAACAATGCTGCATCAGGGAGGACAACTTACTGAGAGGTGCCTGTTCCCAGAGAGGTCACTGTATGATCTTTCAGAACCTTTGCTTTTGACTTGTTAATAAATTATTAATTCTTTGCTTTTTTTTTTGCTATGTTGTCAGCCTTTGCTACTCTACTTTTAGGAAAAGTGTCGGAGAAAATGCTGAAGATCATCTGTGATATTTACTGTTTAAAATGTAATCTTTCTTACTTTTGTTTTGTTCTTTAAAGGGCTCTTTGGGCTAGGGAGGACTGATGTGCTTTTAAGCTGTTTTTTCAAGCGGGTGGTCACCCAGAGCACAGAGCCACCTGGTGCCTGTGGCTAACCACACAGCCTGCAGTGATGGTGAACCCGACTCCAGCAGTGTCTCACCTGCCCACTTCCTACTACGGGTAGAAATTGCCAGGAGAGATTTGCCACACACTTCTCCACAGTGCAGGGGTCTGAGCACCACTAGCTGTCTCAGTTCCTCAGAGAGGCCTCCAGATGAGTCCAGTGGTGATCCTCAAGATCTGAATGCAGCGTGGATGCTTTGGGCAGCCTGCAATGATGGCTTCTGCCCAGAGCATCCACCTGTATCCCCATGAGACCAATCTCCATTGCCTCTTAGTCAAACTTTGACTATCATCTCTGTGTTTTCTCCTCTGTTGCTCATCACATGAGAGGTCCTTCCTGTAAGCATTGTCCTCCTTTGTTCCCCACTTTACAACTCTCCTTTATCTCCTGCAAGGTGATGCAATGCTGACCCCTTTGCCTGACAGATATTTTATCCCATCACCCTTTGTCATTGTCCAGTTTTTGTCTTTCATCTTTAGACTAAAGTTTTCTGGGGCAGGGAGTGGTGTCTTGCTTGGTAGAGGCCAGTGGGGTCTATAGTTAGTGTTGCTATGTATTGCATGTGATATTAAAGAACACTGTGCTACAACTTTTCAGCACAGTCCACCTATGGGTCTCGTCTACCTGAGTAATAAAAGCTATGAGCTGCCTTACAAAACAAGCAGAAGACCTAATATTTCAGTAATGCAAACGGCATGCGCATCAGCCCAGGGAGCATGGGCATTGTTAGTAGGGAAGGGGTTAACCTAGTCGTGTTTTGTGTTGGTTTTTTTTTCCCCCTGCAGTCCCTGCCGGGTGGATGAAAATGAATCACATTTCATTCTGCTCTCAGTCAGCCGAGATTGCTCTATAATTTTGTTTTTAGTCATTCGTGACTGAGACCTTCTCTGGCAAATTTAGTCACCGAATGTTTTTGCTGTTTAGCCCCAGTCGTTTGAAATCTCGGGGCAGAGTGGGTTTCATATTGCGACAGCTGAGAGATGAGCAAGGGGAAAGCTGATGGATGTTGATAGTTCAGGCTGATAATATTCAGTATCGTTTCCATATCCCACATGGCCGGGCAGTGATACTCAATTCATTTATTCATGATCATGTACAAAGGATTTAGTCTTCAACATCATAATAGCTTGTGACCTTAAAGGGACACAGTCAAGTACTTTTTGGGCCAGAATTTAACCTACTGTAGAAATCGCTATCTGCTGAGAGTGGTATATAATAATACCTGCAACCGTTGCCTTTCATCCTCCTGTCTCTACATACTACACACACATTACTAGTGAAATGAATCTCATGAGCGCTAGAAGAGATGCAATTACCATTTTCCTTTTTAACAGAAGGAGAAACTGAGGCACAAAGAGGTTAAACCACTTGCTGAATACAGAGTCAAGGACACAATTATGTGTAAGAGTGAGGTCTTCCGTTATGAATAGGTGAGCAGTGTCTTACACATGCTGAGCAGTTCATCTGTGTCATTAATCCAGCCTTAGCTCTTGAGGGAAAGTTTCGGTAAGAATTTGAGGGGAAAAAAAAAATTTCCTTAAATGCAAAAGGTCCCTTTTTTGGCTGTGCTTTAGCAACAGTTAGCAAAGAGCTATTTCCAGTGTTTTCTCAGTGGCATTAACAATGCCTCTGGTGCACAAACAGGAAACCAAACAAAACAGAGACATGCAAGTGTTCCTGCTCCATTCAGGGAACGATAGATGAGGAGCAACTCAACTGGGATGAGCCAGGAAGGCAGAGGCATGTGCATCTACCCATGAGCTTGTGTGCAGGACACAATGGCAATCAGTCTGAGAGACTTTTTTTTTTTTCCCCCATTTTCCTAGAGGAAGTTTTGAGCACCACAGAGGCATGCAGCCTCTCTAAATGGGGTCCCAGTTCCCTTGTCATGATCAGGAAATACGTCTGTAGCAGGATTGCAAAGGGCTGTGGCACAGCTGAGACATCCAGTTGTGTTAGTGTGGTGAGACCCTATGGTTTCTGTGGAATGGTGCTGACTGTTGACAATAGGGGCTGATGGAGAAGGCATTTCCATGAAGTTAATGGCTGGCTGGTGGAGGTTAGGGCCTGAGGCCATTATCACCATTGTAAGTTCTGGAAATATAAAAATGCAGAGAGAAAAAATAAAGAAGATTGCCTTTTTATATATCAGAGAGTTTAAAGTTGAGCCGCCTGTTGCCATGGCTACAATATTCAGTTTGCAGTCTTTAGTTATTTAAGACCAAGGGCTTGATCTTGCTGAATCAGTGAACTCAATGGAAACATTTCACCCAGCCTCAGCAGGGGGAGAACAAAACCGGGATAGCACGGTAGGAAAGAAGAACCCATTCCCATCCCCTTAGAGACCTCATCCCCTGTGCTCAAGGAGGCTTCCTGAGGTGCAGAAGTGGTGCCTCTGCAAGGAGCTGGGAATGGATGCAGGTAGTTCCTCCTGAGTTCACAGGCCAGGATGCTCCGCATCAGTTTTCAATTCCTTGTAGTACAGTATGGGCATCTTTGGAATGGAAATAACTGGGAGTAGGGCTGATAAACCCTGTTTGGAAACTACTAGCATCTACATAAATATATGTACTGTATTAATAATTGCTAAGATCAAGATTTCATAAAAGGAGTCATTAATTTTTCACTGGCAGTTAGGCATGTCTCAGATGTTCTCCTTATTCCCAGAATGGATTTTTTGTGGTTCGTCTAGCAATTGCATCATTTATATTTATGGTGGAGAACTGAATTTTTCCCAGTGTGGATGTTCAAATTCCTGTTAAACTGGATTAGGATCCTTTGAAGATTCCTGTTTTCTTGGCTTAATCTGTGAAGTCAAATGAGACCACAGTGGAGTACCAAGAAAATGCAATCGGTAGGTTTTTTCCCCATCTGTTGTTCTTTTCCTGGACATTCCCATTTGCCAAAGAAGAATCAGAAGGATTTCACAATCTTTAGAGAAGGAAACAAAAAACGAAACTACAAATTGAAATGCTCCGGGTCAGAGACAGCACGGTGTGGTGTCCTCTGTAGTAGGCTGCCTCAGCCTCACAGAGTAGCTGCCTTTCTGCACGGACGAGTGTGCCATAGGTTTAGATGCAATACTGAGAAACACAAATGCCTGATAGTTGCAGAACTACCACACCAGAATCTGAGGTGAAAATGTATAGATGTGGTTCTCTGAGTTGTGTCTGTCTCCTAAAGTGTATCTATCTGTCTCTCTATGGTAACACATTATCTCACAAATGAACACAGTAGCTTAGTATTTACTATAATGCTGCCATGTCCCAAAGCTGCATTGCAATGCCCAGGATTTGTCTGTGGATCCCTGTCCCCAAAATTCATCTTTCAGGCTGATCCTAGGGATATTCAAAGAGTTCCTTACATCTGTAGGTTGGCTGTTTCCCTGCCTTTCTGATATATTATATGCATTCCTTTTTGCCTCAAGAATAATGATGGTCATATGTTCCCTTTGAGACATCTGGTTTGTGTGTGCCGTGGTTGCTGGCTTTTCCTCCTTACCAGAAGGGAGGTAGAGAACTCCCCAGATCAGCAGCAGAGCTTCTGCTACCCCCAAGTGAGACTAGATAAGAGTGCCCCATATTGAGACAGAGACAGGAGAGTTTTATCAGGGAGGAACATGAACCAAATGAAAGCTTTGGGATTTCACTTCAAAAGGAAGATGCCATTAGCAGCCCCTTTGTGTTTGGTTGCATGGGTGGGCAGGCGTTTTATTAATGTCCTGAGCGAGCACAGAGACTAGCTGCCTGCATGTGGTTAGTAAACAGCACAGGGAGACTACATTAGTGTGAGATTAAAGGATTCAGGAGGGAAAAGGGAGATTTCCAGGAAAGTTAAATGCGCCCAAATGACCAAGGAGAGGTCTTGTCTCCTTAGGGAGAGCTACACTTAGGTCATCAAAAACTCTGGAAGATGAGGAGGGAGAGGTCTCTCCAAGCGCTAGTCACATCCTATTCACCACCAGCATCAGTCCATGCTTCCTCCCAGCTCCTCTCCCAGCTATAGAGCCCTTACACCTCTGGCCACTTTTCTCAGTGGAAATTGTGCTGAGTCTCCCCTTGGGTCATAACAGGAAATAGGATCCACTTTTCCAGTTTAGAGCTGAAAGGAAGGCTCAGGTTACGAGCAGAGCACCACACCCTTTGGGAGAACAGGGAGTTGCTCCCACTTCCTCCTCCCAAGAGGATGTTTTCCAAGGTGTGTTCCCAACATTTCTGTTAACATTTCTCTGCTTTCCAATGATGCAGGACTCATTTGAAGCAATAAAGGTACTAGGATGTAGGGAAGGGGTGATTTTCCCCAGTCATTAAATCAAAACAACTTGTATTGGGAAATATTGAATTTGTACTTAAGATGAATGATGCACTTGAACTTCCTTTTTGTTGACTGCTGCTGCCATTGTGTGTGAATCTTGAGATTTCTGAACTGCTAGATAATATTGGCTAGACCTACATATGGTAGTGAGAAAGCCTGTTGAGACTCCTTGGGAGAGGTCCTTTTCCTGCATCAGCTCTGCCTCTCTCCCAGAAGCTTTCTACCAGGGAAGACAAATTTCAGTACAGGTCACTCTGGTGTGTGGACTGATGTTTGCTGCAGGCTCAACAGTTGTTGGCTGTTGACAGCTCAACAGTTTTGTGGGTCACAAGCAGGAGCACAGTCATTCCTTCCTCACCATTGTTTGCACTCTGTAAATCTGGATTTCGTTTAGCAAGGTCACCCCTGAATTCACCACTGAGTGGGATGAGACCTAAGATATTCACCCATATAATTTCCTGTCCCTGACTTAATACACTGCCTTAGTATATCTTGTCACATTTGCACATGAATTTTATACTATTTACATGTTGATAGGTAATTTATTTTCTCCTTGTGTCCCAATCCTGAAGTTCCTTTTCCTCCCTCTCACCCTTCTTCTCTCCTTCCTTCTCTTTCCCTGAGCTGTCAGTACTAATGAACACAGAAACATCTTTATCTAACCCCTTACAACATCTTCAGCAGCTAAAGTCCCTGCTAATGGCATATGGGACCCTTCTATTGATTGGGTTAATAGAGAATAAAATTGCCTCATAACTGTATTTCACTTTGATTTTAAAATTATGCCCCCTACCCCATCTCTGGGGAGCAGTTATTAGCCCTTGCATTGTTCCAGTCCTGATGTGGCTACCATTGCCTTCTCTAGTTGCTACCTCTTTTGGGGCTGAGGAGGTTGCATGGAGATTAATCAAATCCCTAAAGGAAATATGTGGAATTTCTGTGAAGATAGTGAAAATTATTTGAATAGGAGAAATATAATGAAGGAAACTATGCATACACTGTAACTGTTACTGAGAGGGTGAGAGGATGGTTACTGGGTTGCTGTATTCAACCCCTCATGTTAAGAACTCAACCCCTTTTCCATCAGACCTGTATTCCTCACCAGTGTTAATGGAAATGAGTAACGTTGTGTTCTTATGACTTCTCTACTATCTAGGTTTTGCCAAAATGTTAGAGAAATGTAAAGTGTTGCCTGGCTCTGCTGCCACCCATTGGAATTTTGCTTTTTGGTGTGTGTGGTTTATGCAGAGATTATACGGATATATATGTTGGTCTGAACATTTTTCAAGATCTTTGTAAAGTGCACAGTGAGAGTTTCCTTCCTTCTCTCTACTGCCCGTGGCCATTGCAACAGTGGATGAATATGGACTTATTCTGGTCGCCAAAACAAACCCCCAAAGAGCGATCCAGCTGGCAAAATACCCTGCAGCGTGTGTAAGAGTTTTAGATGCCTTTGAGATCTCTTTCCTCTTTCTAGCTTCATTACTGCTATCATTTCTGGTCTTTAGCAACTTGTCACAATGGTAGACGATAACAATGACACCATTTCTTAGAGGAAACGTATGTGCTTTCATCCTAAAGAGTCCAAGCGTGCTTTGCCAATATGTGTGGCAATAACCATTCCACCCTGGCTGTGGAACAGCTATTTGAAACCGCAGGGAAACGTTTGTGGGAGTGTGAAGAACAGTGTTCCTTCGAAATCCTTGTATAGATGAGATGAAGGAGGGATATTGCGTAGTGGTGGAAAGTAATTCTCAGATATTAATTTGATCAGGGCAAACAGGATAAATACCCCATTGTGGCACAAGAGTCATTAGTGGCAACAGTAATTAAGGATATCAGCATTTTCATTTCTTTTTAAGCGTGGCTAGAAGCGCAGCTCCCTTTAATTCTGTTGAGGGATTGGTTCAGCACCAACTCTGAGAGAAGATCTCTCCCTCAGAATAATGCATACTGGTTTCTGAGGCTCTCCGCCTCTTCTGCAGGTCTCTCTTTCACAGACCAGCAAGGCCTGTTAGTAATTAGGTGACGAGATTTGACAAGATCACAACGCAGACGGATACGGCTGCAGGTTTCTGCCTCAGTTTTCAATTATTATTTATCTGAGCAAAACAGCTCCTTTGCTACATTGTAGTGGTTCAGAGGGTAATTTTTCAAATAAGCATTTTCAGTAATATCCCATAATGGCCCAAATATGCAGACTGAACCTCCTAAAAGATTTAGATGTTTATGGTGTTTACCTGTAACAGCTCCAGCCCTTGGACTGATTGCACAGTAATGCCTCTTTCCCGAGCGGTTCAGGGCAGACTCTGACAAACAAACATCACGACATTCTTCCTGTCTCAGGAATGGGGTCCTACAGTCGATACAGATGCTTTGCCTGTCTGCCATTAATTTGCTGTGGACGGAGACCCTTCTCAGATAGCAGAGAGCCAGCTCTGGTGCCAGCGTTCACATCCCAAGCAGCACGGTGTCCTTGTGATGACAATTTGTGCACATCTTTTGTCTTGGATCATACCCAGACTCATCCAACAGCATGGCTTGAAAACAGTCTCAAGCCTTTTCTCCTCAGGTGAGTATCTTGCAGCTTGGGACATTCCCACCTACTGCTGTGAGAGGCAGCAGATTCTGAGATCAGATAACTGCTTTTCTGTGAAAGCTTGGCATAGATGTCAACACAAGCACTAAAGAATAAACCATTACAGTCCTGATTTGGGCTATACTGCTGATGATTTCCTCCTGCATGTCATTTACACTCTTCTTAGCCATTGCTGGCGGTGATGGGGTATGAATCACATTACTGTAGCTGGTAATTTTAGAAACACTGCCTGGGAATGCTGCTAAATATAGAGCGGGGTGAGTAAAAGGCCTTCCTCTTATCAGGCATCAGTGTAGGTTCTTGGCATGTCATAGGTACAGGTTGTATTGTTCCTGATTTAAGGCTCTGGAGAACCTTTGATGAAGCCATGCTTGTCCATCACAGAGCAGAAAGCTGCCTGGAGCCAGCAGTACATTAAACAGAATGAGAGGTCTCCCAGGGCCAGGCGACACATTGGCAGTGTGTCAGGTAGGACTCTGCTGATGAGCACTGTCACTGAAGGTTTAATTTGAGCTCTGCTCCATGTTATTTACAGGGGATCTTGAGGCTAAGTAGGAAGGAAGAAACACTTGTGTTTGTATCCACAAGCTAATATAAAATACACAAACTGCAGTCTGTGGAGGAGAAGTAGAGACAGTGCAAACCTCTAGGCAGGGCCCAAGAGTACAAACCTCCTCAGCAGAAGGAATGGAAAACGCCAGTAAAGAACAGATGAATAAAACTATCCCATAGTTCATGCCTGGCACCTTGGCTGTGAGACCTTTGGTTGCCATACAAGAAACACTGATGCAAAGATCCTTTTGGACATCAGCAGTTGTAACTCATGATCATAGTGACGCTGTCTTTCTCCAATGGTGGAGAGCAAGGAGGAGTTCTGCCAGTACTACTGTGAAGAAAACCAGGACTGTCTTCTTTGCTAAGATGGTCTCTTGCTAAGTGAAGGTCTTCCTGCCTGATTAGCACACTGAAACAGCTTCCTGAGCAGCCCCTGTGCACCAATGCCAGCAGGAAGCTGAAGGCAGGATCTTGCAGTCAGTAGGGCTGAACTGAGCAGGAGTGAGAATAAACTTCCAAGTGTCCCTGCAGTGCCACAGCCCACTCTTGCTGTCAGTGGGAGAGAGATTACAGCATTGCCATGTTTACAAGCTTTGGTTTCCTCCAGGAGCAAGAAGTCACCCTGGAGTGACTTCCCACAAGTGTTTCTTCATCTGTCTACAAGTGAAGGTAGCTGGACAATTATTGTTTCCCAACAACTTGTATTTTTGCACAGATTTTTTATGATTTTCCCTCTAAGACCCAAAGTACATTCTTTTGCCAAGTACAACTAAGTGTCAGAATTTTCCTCGAAAATGGCCATTCCCAAAATGGTTTTCTGCTCCCAGAACGTCAGTGGAATTATTTAAACCAGTTCCATTTACACTGGCAGAAAAAACCCAACAAGATGCTGATCTACGTCTCCATGCCAATAACATCTTGCAGCCCTGTGATAACCGAGACTTGGAACATTCTTGTACGTGGAAAGGGAAAAGAAATGGTGTGTGTGTTTGTGTTTGGTGGGTGACAGAAAGGAGAGCCCATACAAAAAAGACCTTGCAAGGCAGAGCTGAAGAGAGCTTTCATCTTCTTCCAAACAGAAAAGAGTTTGCATATCAACTGTAGAACAGAGGTCCAATTTCCATGCCAATACCAAATGAGTCCTGCATGCCAGTGCAGAAGGAAATTTACAGGTCAATACCAGAGAGCTTTTCTGTGAATCACACTACAAAAAAAAGGTGCTCATACTGACCTAAAAGCAAGTGCTTTTTTGCCCAAATTAGCCCAGAGGAGAGCTTGCCTACCAATGGAAAAGAACCTGCCTTAAAAAATCCCTTGTAGCTGCCTAGGAGAAAAAGAATGACAGAACCAGTCTTTTCAAACCTAGACCAATTAGCAAGGTAAAAGAAAAAGTCCTATGATAATTAAAAATTAAAAACAAGACAACAGTGTAAAAAATGAAAGAAATGAATAAAAACAATTAGCAGAGATGAAAAAACAGGGATGGGAATGATATAAATTGAACCTATTATAAGGCACTAATGACATTCAAAAACCTAATTTTTACGTTGTCAAACCATTTTGATTAAGTGTTAAACGCTGCTCTTATGAACTTGGCATATATTGTGCAAGAGCAGTAATTTCTGCCTTTATCTTTTTCGCTTTCTCTAAAAAGGTGCTTGTGCACTGAAAGAGGCAGCGAGCGCTCATGAGTTATCAGTGCTCTTTTCCCTTCCTTTGTACATGGCAGGAAGCCCCAGCCCTGCCTGATAATGGCTATTTTCATGTTTGCAGGAAGTGGGACCTGAGTAGGGTTGAGGGGCAATAAAGAGAGAGACTGAGAAATGATGAAGACGTTGGGTGCTGATGAGAAAAACAAACGCCTTTATAACTGAAAAACTTTTCTCCTTTTTTCTCTTTTTCTCTCTTTTTTTTTAAAAAAAAAATGGAATAAGCAAAATAATTGAAAGAAAGAAAATTGACTTTTTATTGCTTTTTAAGTGCTTAACATGAAGTTTCATCTAGTAAAATTATTGTTATTTTTATCTTTAGCTGCGTCTTTCATGCTTCTTCTTAAAGCAGATATTTCTCCAGTTCAGGATGCCAGCTGCAAGGAGCCGCGCAGAGAATGACAATGGCCTATGCAAATACAATGCATCAGCTATAAAGCCTGTTCCAGAGCACCCGCCGCTGCTGAAGCAGAGCTGCTGGTGGCGCAGAATGCGGCAGGCAGGCGAGGCCTGGCCCTGCGATGTGCCGAGGGGCTGAGGCTCCGTTTGCTGCAACTGGGAGGTGAGAATGCTCCATACCTTGTAGGAGCCCCTAAGTATTACCAGTACCACCCAGAAGGCAGTGACCAGCAAGGTCAGAGAGTGCTGGATCCACTTGCACATCGAGAAGGCTCGGGGAGGCCAAATGTGGTTATTAATTTGGAGTTTCTGACTCCAGATCACCACAATCTTGGTTTTCTCAAGAGTCACTTCACTACCCCAGGCCCCCATTGCCCTCGAGAAGCTGAATGTCTGTATAATTGCCCATTGTCTTATTTCAGAGCATGGCGCTGTCTTTTCTGTCCAGATCTCTTCTGCCAACTCTCACTGATCAAGACTTGGCAAGATAACGTATCAGGCCGTGGTAGACTTGTGCAAGGGCTTGCTACTTCAGAATTGGTCAGAAAGGTGGGAATGGAGGGAAGTTAGGAATTTTAAGCAAGAAGAATAAGAATAAAAGAGAATTATTTTGCTTTAAAACTGAGAAAGGGCCAGGAAAGCACATTGCAGGTAGGAATGAGTGTATGGCGATTTGGACTCTTCCTGGGTCTTACGTGCTTCTCAGCCCTGTCGTTAAGGTAGGACAGACTTGTAAATTATAAGTGGCAGACCAGAAGAACCCTAATCCAGCATGATGGTCCACAGGCAGCAGTGGGTAACAATGTACTTTTCCCCAGCACCTGTAGATCAGCAAGTCACAGTAACAAGGACAGGGACATGCAAGTATCGTCACCAAGGGCAATGATCATAGGAAAGGTGGTTACACAGAAACTAAATTGGGCTCAAGAAGGTGGCACATCTAGAAATTACAGTGCAGAGAGAATCTTTCTGCTTTGGCAGGGCACAGAGTCTTTTTACAGAGACATTGCATGCCTCAGGATAAAAGATTTGATCACATCCCAGTTGGTGCCAACCTGACATGGAAGAAAAATTATACATTAGAAAATGCTAAAAGACAGCTAAAAGGAAGGAGTCAGAAGAAGAAACAGAGAAAGAAAAATAAATCAGAATCACTGTAGAGAAAAGAGACTGAAGCTAGAGTGAAAATACAGAAAAACTTTTGGGAGGTAAAGATTTTAGAAACAAACAAATATTGAAGAAAAAAGAGGGGGAATAAAAAGCCGGGACGTAAAGCCAGGCAGCGTGGTCAGCGTCCTTTATATCAATTTTTAGTGCTCCTTTTCAGCTGCCCTAGGAATAGTTCATAAACCACAACATTTATTATAGGGGTGGTGTCATACACTGCAAACCTATTTTGCGAATGTTACCACTGGGGGATCACATGTTGAACCGGTCTCCATTGCAGTTGACAGGCTCAATAAATTCAAAAAGATCAAGAAGAACACAGGTGACAGAATGTATTTGGAATGTCCGTGTTCTTCTCTCTCTTTGTTCCACAAAGAAAGGAACATGAATCCCTCATGCTACCACCCACCACGCTTTTTTTTAAGCCTTGCAAAATCTGATGTTAAAGCCTAAGCTCTCAGGTCATGCAATTATGTGAGTCTCTGCTTTCATTTTTGAAAGTGTCAGTTTCTAACCTGTCTACCTGTGGAGAAAGACTTGGAAGCACAAACATGTACAGACTCAAAGTCAACTAATTATTGGTTGGGGTTTTTTTAAATGTCTTGATGCTGAGATTCTTGATTTTGAATTTTCAATGGTTTTCTTGCAGCCAGCACCAAGGCAGATACGAAATTCTTACCATATTCCTCCAGTTTAGAAATCTAGTATCTCAGCGAACTGCCTTTGAAAAACTTGTAGGTCTCGATGTGAGTTGTGCAGTCTTGACCAACCTCTAATTTGTAGCAAGTGCCTCACAGAAGTGAGCTAATACACCTGAAGTCTACAAAGCCTAGCTAGCTTTTACTACACGGAGATACAATCCTCATATTTAATATCTGTCATATTTATCTGCTCCTTTTATGTGGCAGATTTCTGGGAGCGAGCATCCATTAAATCCCATCAAAACTGGATACAGCTCTGTGGTGCTAAGAACCATGATGTCAAGGATTCTGGACTGAAAAAAGCCAGACCGGAGTTCCATTCAAGAGTTCATTTCATGATGTAAGTGAAAGAATGAGCAGCAGTTCACTAAGTCAGGAAGAGGGAATGCAGGCAGCTGGATCATACATTGCACAAAAAAGAGCAGCAAGATAGTTTAGAACCCTTTCTGGCATGTTTCCAGGTGCTGCAGCCACCCTTGATGGCAGTGTAGACATAGTGTAATGTATGATTTGAAAAAAGAGGAGAACTCATATCAGAAAGAGCTGATTGCTTTAAACACGGCCACTAAAGCATAGCTGGGATTCCTCTGTTAGCTGTCCTCTCGACAGGTGCCAGGTAGCCCTGTTGTCTCATGACAAAGAACACTGGAAGTGAGGATTCACTGAGAGTTAGGAGGACTTAGTCTCCCGTTTCTAGTTACCTCCAGCTCCTGTATTTCTGGCTTGCTGCAGGAACTTGCTGCTTGATTCTCCAGTACTGTGCTACAGCTTGTCTCCAGCTGTGCACTAGGAATACAAATCATGCCAGTGCCTCTGCACTGGGAGTATTTGGCTTGCTAAGGCTCCTCTGGGTGCTCGTGCCGATTCTCCGCTCCAGCCCAAGGAGAAGCTTCCCTCTGCAGCCATAGCTGCTGAAGCCGTGGTGCCGCTCCCTTCAGGACCGTGCTGGGAACAGGGCTGTGACGCAGAGCTCCGTGGCAGCACAACCACTATCTTATCTGCTCTCTATGGAGCATGCAGCAGCTAATCCATGGGTGGTTTCTGTTTGTGGAGAAAGAGGGAACTGAGGTTGCAGCTTCTTCTGCCATTGTGCCCTTTCCCATTTACAGTGTAAGTAGTGTGGAAAATTTACAAGGACAGACAAGCAGAGGCTGAAAGGGTGAGTTGTTGACAGAGTCAATCCTTGGGAAGAAGCAGATTTCAGATAGTTATTCAGGTCTGTGTCATCCACAGAAAGACTCAAGGCGTTTGCAGGATCTGGTAGCCAAAGAACCTGTATTGTGGAGGGCTGCAGAGTTAGCTCAGATTTAGCAGACAGGAGGAGTGTGTGTACATGTCCGCGTCTGCCTGCATAGATGTGGTTGCAAGATAGAGACCAAGCCAGCTGACCAGATGTTCCATCTTCTACCACCCTCCTGGTTCTTGTTAACCTAGTTTAAATTTTTCTGCTTGCTTCGCCCTCCACCCTTCTAGCTGTGTGATTACCTCCCTCCTGGCTGCAGTGCAGGCTGTCTAATTCCATTCAGTGCTTTGGCGATGGCGATGACTGGCTTGAGGTTAGTGGGGGTGAAGTGGCTGCTGGCTGGTAATCTAACCCTCAGTCCCTCTAGGGCAGCTGCCTGTGGGCCCTGACAGTGCCAGTCATTGGTACTCTGCTTCAAAGCGCAGAGTGTGGACTTCATGGCCTGAGCAGCAACATTTCTCAGGAATGTATTGCAGAAAAAGAATTTGTCGCCACTGAGGAGTCAGTGCAAATTGTGGAGGTGGGCTGTGAGAGGGAGAGGGAACAAGGCTTAGGAAAGAGGAGAAGACGACTAAATGAACAGCATGGTCAGATTCCACCTTGTAGGACAAACTGGTGCTAGACATTCTCAGACTCAGCAACTTCATTCTTTCCCTGGCAAGAAAGAAATCAAACATGGTAGAAAAAAGACATTTCTGATGTGCTGGGCTTGAGATGTGAAGCAGTCAGGCCTAGGATTTCTCAGCTGGTTACCTATTGCCTGGTCATCCCTAATGTTGGATTTAATGATCTTGGCTCCTCTGCCAAAGCAGAAACTGGAACATAGATTTTCTTCATAGATTTATTCTTCAAAATCTGTCACAGAACAGCTGAAGGAAGCAGAAGAAAGGCAGTGTTGTCTACCTAATAAGAAGAAAAAGGCAGCAAGGAGTCTAGGTTTATTAGCATTTCTGGTACTGACTCACTGCATGGTTTGGTATGGTTTCGTCTTTTGCTTCTTCACAGCACTCTTGTAAATATGGTGGGTGTATGTAAATAGCCTTGATATGCTTGGATGGGAGCCATGCAAGAAAGGAATTTATAAGAGCATACAATGATACTACAGAACCTTAGCTGAAAAACTGAAAAGACATGGCTTCCCTAGAGTCACTATGAGAGATTTTCATTTGTCCTTTGGCTCAGCAGCTTCAAGCCCTGACATTTAGTGTCCCTCGTGTGGTTGGCTCCTGCTGAGCTGTAAAAGGAATGTGAGAAGTGCAGCCCTAGGATGGGGCAGAGTCCCAGAGAAGACTGTGACCAGTAGGTTGAGGGAGGTTCTCCTCCCCCTCTACTCTGCCTTAGTGAGGCCACATCTGGAGTTCTATTTCCAGTTTTGGGCTCCCCAGTTCAAGAGAGACAGGGAACTACTGGCGAGAGTCCAGCGGAGGCTACAAAGATGATGAGGGGACCGAAACATCTCTGTGAAGAGGAAAGGCTAAGAGCCCTGGGGCTGTTTAGCCTGGAGAAGAGAAGACTGAGAGAGGATCTGATCAGTGCTTATCAATAGCTTCAGGGTGGGCGTGACTGGAGAAGGGGCAATGGGCACAAACTGGAACCCAGGAGGTTCCATCCAAACATAAGGTAAAACTTCTTTCCTGTAAGGGTGACGGAGCCCTGGAACAGGCTGCCCAGAAAGGTTGTGGAGTCTCCTTCTCTGGAGATTCAAAACCCGCCTGGATGCGACCCTGGGCAACCTGCTCTGGGTGACCCTGCTGTAGTAGGGGGGTTGGATGAGATGATCTCCAGAGGTCCCTCCCAACCCCCACCATTCTGGGATTCTGTGTGAGAGGGAGATTTGCAGTGTTCCCAGCTGAGGGGGCAGTGCAGAGAGAGATATAATGCTGTGGGCCACTTGTGTTGAAGGGGAGTTTGACAGGGTGAAGGTCATACAGGGAAAGGTCTCTGTGTTGCTGACTCTCAAACTTTCTCTGGGTCCTCTAATTACAGTGTTCTCCCTCTCCCAAAGTCAGGTTACCATTGTGAAGTTCTTTCTTTTAAAAATGTAATTGCATTTCTAGTACCTCTGTTGCAGACAAAAAAATGAAAAATTGTTTGGTTGCCTTTTAAAGAAGGGGGAAATAAGAATCATGTGACTTTTTAAAAAGAAAATACTCCGATTTTTGGTACCTTCCTCATGATTCTTGAAGGCCCGAGACTGGCATTACTAAGTGGGTTAGTACTACCAGTATCTCAGATCATTAAAGATAGAAACTGAAAACTAATTAGGAGTTCATGTTTTTTTTTTTCTCTAATGTTCCACTCAGCTGGTCGGAGTGATACCAGCCTGTTTAATTTCCTTTCCTCCTGCTTGTCAGTTCCACTGCCTGTTTTTTATATTGGTGGCAGAAAGCTCCTGGGTTCATAATGTATTTCAGGGGGGGAAGTCATCTCTCAATACCCAGTGATTCTCCATCTTAGTTTAAAGTGAATAGGGGATTACAAATGTATTTTTTGCTGATGGTTCAAAAGTTAGAAAGCTTGCATTTTTGCAGGTATGTAAACATTTGGAGGGGACTCTTTTTGCTTGAGATCCTGGTAGCCACTTGGAGTCCACGGTCGCTATATTCATTATCCCGCTCTTTCCAGTCTCTTTTTAGTCTGCCTTGCTCTTACCTTCCCTTAGACAGGCCGTCTCTTTCCTCTGTCTTCCCTGCGACGTTGTCCTTCTCATGCTGCCTGTGCTAGCCATGCCCTTTCCCCACCGAATGCCTCCTCCCCTGCAGCTGTGGCTTCACACCGCATTGTGTGCACCCCTTTCTGCTTGCTGTGTTCCCAGCTTTGCTCTTCTGCTCTACTCCTTCTCTACCTCTCAGTTTTTCTCTCTGCCTTTGTCTCTTGCTGCCGTATTCTTCTGTCTCCCAAGGGCTACTTTCCCAGGAGAAGCTAAGTTGAATTGATCTGCCATTTAATTACCTGATGTGTTCATTGCCTGTGCCTGCTGTTTGCAAATAGGCCTGCCTGAAATTCCCTGGGGGGGGGCGAGGCTGTGTGGCAATGGGGGAGGTGGATAGATGGGCTGGCAGCAGCTCCGCCAGAAGGCAGCTTCCTCAGAAACAAAACACCTGCCAGTAACACCTGTGCTCTAAATGTTTGCTGCCATCCTTAGTCGGACCCCAGCACTCGGAGAATGAACGTGTCTATTCCGTGGCATCAAACCAAGGCAGCTTTCTGGCCTGTGTGAAAGCTTCTAACTAGCACTTATATCGAGCGCGCAATGTTCAGGTGGAGAAATGCAAGCCAAGAGGCACACACCTCGGTAATTAAGGATACAGGCGTAGTGTGAGTTCTCCTTTCAGCCCAGTAGTTTCTGCTCCTGTGGGCTGTGTCACTGCACCTCCCCACAGGATGGGTGGGTCACACAGAGGTGTGGATGAGGAAGGACCATGACTTCGTCTTGTTCTGAGACCTTTCACTCCAGAATTTCAAAGGAATTAGTCAAAATACCTCCAACCCTTATGATCTCCCGTGCAGGCAAGTAAGACTTCCTCTTCCCTATCTGACAGGCATCAGGAAGTCATTGACTCTTCCAAGGTTATTGCAATGATTTCTAGTTGCAGTTAAGATGAAATCCATGTCTTCATCTTCTAGGCTCAATCATCTTTTTCCAAAGGGATTTAAAGAGGGAGTGTGGTATGAATAGTAGCAGACCCTTTTAAAGGATGTCTTTGAGAAATCCCACCTATGAATTGAGTTCGTTTGGATTTAACACCACTGAGTTGATTAAGGAATGTGAAAAGATGAAACATCAAGACAATTGGTCTTGCCAGGGAGGCAACTAAGGATTTTTGCACTGAGCATGGCAGAGATGTCCTTCCTTTTCCCCATATTTGTGCGCATTTACCTGACTTGTTTGTCACAGAAGGAAAATTGTGAGCTCCATCCCTCTACAAACACCCCAGAGGCTTCTTTTCACCTCACCTGTAACGGCTGGATGAAAACCCTAGGCTCTGAAGGCTTTGCCAATTAATAGACATTTTCTCCTCTCTTTAAACACCCCATGTGACTTCTTAAGCTTTAGGCAGCAAAGCACTCATGGAAAGAGCCATTCACTAGCACCAGTCACTCTGATTTTTGCTGCTTTCCTAACCGCTGTCCACGCTGACCCTTGCTGCTCACGGAACGACATAAATGGTTGTTAAGGGAATAGAAACAGATTATAGTGCATGTGTAGAAGAGAGTGTTACGTCTGCTTTGCCTGATCAGCCATAAGAAGTAAAGGAAGAAGTTAAAACTGAATACTAATACGTGAGAAACACCGAGCCAATCTGAAGTAGCCATAGCGAGACTGGCTGGTTGTCTTCATTGCTTTTCTGAAGCGCTTTCATTATTTTCCCTGCAGCATCTAGCTAATGGCATTGCAGACATACTCAATTAATACTGGTGTGGGCCCTTCTGGTGGGCAGGGCTGTGCACACAAATTCATATCCTGGTATTATTTCTGCTGAGCTTTAGGTGCATGTATTCAACAGAAGAAATACTATCTGTCTGGTTTTTACTATCTCCCTTTCTCAGACTCCCTTTCTGTCCTTAAAGGCCTTGAGCTTTCTCTGGTTTATTCCTCTGTTCTCTTTCTCTCAGCATTCATTAAGTCAGCAAGCTCTTTGAGGAGGAAGCTAGTTTTTCATTCTGCATGTGCAGTGTGGCCCTGGTCCTGTTTGGATCCTGGAACTGCTACTGATCGTCTGCGACCAGGCACGTGCTGCACAGCAAGGAGGACAAGATGGCTGTGCAGTGATGGTTCTCTGAGCTGTGCCCATGCAGGCTGGAAGTCAGGATGGGTGCTTGGTACCGGGCAAAATCTGAGGATGCCTTTGCATTTTTCTCCTTTTACTGAGGATTACATTAGAAAAAAAGATAGTGAGTGGCATAGACAAAGGCTAACTTAGGGTATGCATTTTAGAGAAGATTCTTAGTCTGCAGATGAAACACAGAGCTATGACTCCCTCCTAGTAGCTGGGGTAGCAGGGTGGCTGCATGTGTCCAGCAGTGCAGAGCAGGCCAGCCCTGTCCTCCCAGCTCTTCTTGCTTCTGACTTTGAGCTTTATGCACAGTTCAGTAAAGCACCTTGATTCAAAAAAGCATTTAAGCTTGTACCTCAGTCTCACTGAAATCAGTGGGATTTAAACACATGCTTAACGTTAATTGTATTCTTGAGTGTTCTTCTGAACTGGGCCTTTGAAGAGGGTATGAGTCCCTGAGAACTTGTATGAGTTTTGCCTTCTTGCATGCTGCTCCTCATATACTATTGATGGAACAATCTGTTACTCATTAATGTTGCAGATTAAGTCATTTTGCCTAAATCTGTTTTTTCAGTAGACGTTTTAACTACTCGTCTTATATGATATATTTATTTGATTTCCAGTGCCTAGTTACAATATGACAGCAAATCTAGAGTAGATTTAATAACTATTTATTCTGTCTCCTCAGGCATACACTGACTGCAGGAGGTGGCATGAACTCAGTGTTGGCGTTAAGCTACAGCAGTAATGACCATCCCAGAAAATGAAACAGAGAGAGAATGAGAAATCTCCAGTTGCAAATTATTGTCACGTAAATGTGAAAGACATTAATCACTTCCACTGGAGTTTCAAGGACAGATTCCACAGAAATCTGTCAGGAAGGTTCAGGGCCCTTTCTGCTGGTAAGTGGACTATTCTTTGTATCTTTCTTGAGGAGAAAGGGTACAATCTCATGATTAAGGGAATTAAGTTTATCACAGAACCACTGAATGGGAGCTGCAGCTGTAGAACAGATATACCCTAGGGAGCTCGAATGATGTCAGTGTGTACACCATTACCCCAGAGTTATTAGCCTGCCTGCCTGGGCTGTGGCTTTGCGATTGATGTGGAAAGGATATTGGACACTGTGGAGATGACGGCTTTGGTGGAGGCTGTTTGTCCTTCCTCCTCCTTGTAGGGATTAGGGGTTTTCTGAGTGTTACCAACAAATTGGTCCCTGTTGTGAGGCACTCCACACTTATCATTCCACACTTGTCACTCCTTGTTTGTCACTCTGTCTGTCATGGTGTCACTCCTTTTGACCCCCTTGGCAGGAAGTTAGGAGGGTTCCCTTTGGCAGATGCTTTTCATGCTGGCTTCCTGGAGAGCAGTGATCCTTCTGTGCATCTGTATGCAGCTCACCTCGTTGCCCAGAGTCTGTCTGTCCTCTCAGAGGTTGGACTTCTGTGTGCTCAGGACCCCAGTTTAGATCACAGGCTGCAAAGTCTGGGGCTACCAAAGGACCTTTTGCTGAACTGAGAGAGAAAGATCTCTGTACCATTGGTCTGAAGAAGTTCTGCTGCTGGACAGAGAACCTTCAAAACAGGTTTGCTGAGAGGTCACAAGAAAAACTGAACAACATAAACAAATTCATCATGGGAGCATGCCCTAGAATTAAAGCATTTATTGGAGTCTGGTTTAGTAAATCACTGTGAAAGTACAATATTCCTTGCCCATTGCTCTAGAGCATTCAGAGCCTGGTGCACGTGAGCTGGTGAGCTCTGCCAGTCCCATTGTAATACTTGCCCTTTCCAGAAAACCTCTACTGCTAGGTATTTAAAAGCAGCTGTCCAGTTATTCATCCCCCTGGAAATCCCCTGCTGCCCCGCATGCCAAGTGAGCCTCTTCTGAGGCAGGTGTCTCCCTGATTCCTGTCAGCAGAGAGGAAACGGCGTGGCTGAGAGCAGCGAAAGGTGCAACCTTTCCATCTGATCACAGATGGCAGGGACTGCCTTTCACCATTGTGGAGCAGGCAAAACCCATCCCTCTGGATGCTCAGAGCAGTTATGGGAACAGCTGCTCTGGGCACCGGGTGAGAGGAAGGGCCAGAGCCATCTCAAGTGTTTTATCATGCTTTCACCATGCCTGGCCCCTCATGGAGGCAGAGCCTTGATGGTTTCATATTCCTTGTCTGTAGAAAGAAGGTTAATGATAGGAAGGTGGCTGTTTGCAAGGGCTCAATAATTAATTAATTAATGGTTTTCTTTGCACTGTTTAGATGCTAAAAGAAAGTAAGTTTAGGGCAAGAGCTGCTGTGTGAAAGGACCATTAGCTGTTTCAGTAAGCAGTGGTACTGTGGATGCTTAATGTTCTTTCTCTACTGAGCATTACTAAGGTATAGGAATGAATAAAGAATTAAAACATCTTCTGTGATTTCTTGACTGTGTTGTAAGACACAAAATGGAGATATAAAACTGGCCTATGGCAAGCTGCTCTTCACTTTGAGTTAGTCATGGTGTTGGTTTTCTCCATCTAGCTCTGAGGCTGACTGAGAGACTCTTTCAGCATCAAATGTTGTTGCCCTGGTTTATGGTATGGAAGGTTTTAGGAGACAGGCACCATCAAAATTTGAATTCTTCATTTCAATTGAATTTGTGATGGCCACAAAAAAATCCAGTGGCTTTTGAGCTGAATAAAGATGAGAAGAATTTATCTGCCACTTTGCTCTGTGTCTTAAGATATCCAAAATCCCAGTGTTGTGAGCTCTGATTTGGGTTTCTGGCAGCACAACACATGAATTAGATAACTTGTTCTTCTTCCTAATACAATTAGATAATTTTGTGCTGTTTCACCAACCTCTTCTTGTGTGACTTAGGTGATGAGTCTGTGTGTCTGGGACAGGTTTAATGCCTACCCGCCCACAGGTTCCTCTTAAGCTGTCATTCTACACTGTCATTTTATCAGAGTTCCCACCTGAGACTGTGACTGCCGTGGTGTGCGCGTCTCCTGACTTTCAGCTTGAACTGCTTCCAGCGCCGCTGCTTTCCCTGATGTTTTATGATAACTTACAGGTGATCTCAAATGTTAGAGGAGACTAAAAGGAGGCTGTAAGAGCAGCTGGCCCTGACTAGTTGTGTTTAACCTTAAGGAAATCTGCCTGTGACTTGCTTTTACCATGGAGGAAGACAAGAGCTGTTCCCATGCTGTCAGCTCCTGAACAACTGAAGATCTATGCTTAACACTGCAGAGACAGGGGAGGATGTTTCCTTTGACCTGCCTGCATCACCATTTCAGCACACCCAAAAGCCATGTCTGCAAGTGACCCACCAAATCTTCACCGTGGACAATTTAGAAGCAGTAATTTGCTAAGCTCTGTTTTCCTGAAGGTCACATGGTTATCAAAGCAGGACTATCACTGGGAGACACAGTTCTAATTCTACATAAAGGTGGTCTGATTAATTAAATTTAAAAGAGTCTTCCCATCTAAAAAGCAATAGTAGTCCTTTTTAGATGGACTCCATAACTTTGTATGCCCTGTAATGATTCTGCTGGAGGATTTACACTTTCTCTGAGGATTACCCTACCTGATTTGGAGGACTTTACACTGGGGCAGGAGGGGAATTACCTTAGCTGCAGAATGGGGCTCTGCTCTAGCACCCTTAGCTGTTTTTCCACAAAGCATCAGTTTTGGCAGAGCATTTGCTACGATGCAACCTCTCACATTTTGCCACAGTGCTGGACAGCCCTTCTCTTTTTACAGGAATGTCACATTGTCTAGGAACATGGGTCATGTTGCACTTAATTTTGTGTCTAAGGCCAAAGTCACAGAATCACAGAATGACTTGGGTTGGCAGGGACCTCAAAGATTGTCTAGTTCCAACACCCCTGTCATGGCAGGGACAACTCCCACTAGGCCAGGTTGTTCAAGACCCCAACCAACCTGGCCTTGAACACCTCCAGGGTTTGAGCATCCACAACCCCCCTGGGCAACCTGTTCCAGGGTCTCACCACCCTCAGAGTATAGAATTTCCTTCCAATTTCCAATCTAAATCTACCCTCTTCCAGTTTGAACTCATTACCTCTTGTCCTGTCACTATAGGCCTTTGTAACACGTCCCTCCCCAAAAGTCCCAGGGAAAATGTTTCAAGTAGGCCAAAGTGATGTAGCCACACCAGCTCTGCTGCTGTACTGTGTTCTGTGAGCAGTCATCTCCATTCTCCCCACAGCAGCTCCAGGATTGCAAGTGGGCTGAAACTTGGGGACCAGACAGCTAATGCTAGTTTCTGGGAGAAGTAGCTGGAACTTGTAGCGTTGTTTCCACTACCGAGTTGCTTATTAACAAAGATAAAAATCTACTATTTCTTTTTGATCTTTGCCTGCACAGGTAGCTTGAATGCTCTTTTCCAAGTACTTTCCAAGGAACTCACCCCTTTTCTTTCTGAAGAAGCTCTTCCTCTGATTATCTATTGTAATGGAGGCTCTGTATGGGACTGCCTTAAAAGACCACTCAACAGTTTCAGAAACCCGAGTTCTCTGTAGATAGTATTAGCTGCTGCTTTCCTTTAGAGTGCAGTTCAAAGCAACAGATTTGGTGTATACAGCGGCACCTGACCTGAGCCCAGGTTTTGTCAGAGGCTGTCTTTCATGCAGTATATTCCCTGCTGCTTAGAACTGACAGCAGGCTGTTTGCAAAGCCTCGTGATTCTATTCCTCACTTTTACCGTAAAATTTTGAGTTTTAAACAATGCAACGTTTATTCAGCTGTGCAGGCTTTGTCTTAGAGGGGGGTCTGAATGAGATAAGGTACAGTGGAATTGTTTGGCCTAGATTTGGGCTGGAAAGAAGCTGAATGTAGTAATATAGATGGTTTATAAATTCCCAAGCAATCCTTACATTTTCACTGTAACCAGAAAATTGATGACCTGACAAAGGAGTCTGATTCCTGACCCAGTTTCCAGATCTAAGAGATTCTGGACAAGTAACCAGACCTTTTTTGGGTGTTCATGCAAGTAGTTCCTATGAAGTTAGTTACAATTGGTTGTTTTGTTCCAAACTGGAAAGGATTGAACCTCCCTGACATCACTGGAAACTTCCTGTCTTGCAGTTCTCTTCAAGTATTATCTTAATTTTGTTTGGTTTTACATTGAGTACAACCGTGTGGCTACCTCTTTGATTTTATATCACCCATTTCAAGGGGAAGATGTGGCCTTGCCCCATTGCTTAAGTTGCAGTCACAGGTATACAATGTTGTCCCAAGTTACAACTCATGTGGTAGTACAGCCAGTAAATCCACCTGACTTCCCGTTGTGGCTGAAGTTATTTAGGCTGTAACCTAGCGTTTCTGCTCCCCCAGTGACCTTTTTTAACCAGTGTCTCTGGCTATTTAAAGAAAATGTTGCAGAGTCTTAATTTCTACAGAATTTTGTTCCTGGGAAGTATGCCAGACTGACAGCCATAGAAATGTGAGTTCTCTCTTTGTTTTGGACAGGTACAGCATAAGCAAACTACTGTAAGCTCCTTCTCTCCACATGTTGCCAGTTTGCCTCAGTCCAGAACTAGACAGATCTCTACTGAGGGGGGCAAGACACCTTAGCCCTCATGATCAATTTAAAAATGCTAGCTCGAGTGCCCACAAATTTGGAAATATGAGCTGAATGCCTGTTTCTTTAGTGATGTAGTTGGCTGTGCAGTAGAAGGTGGACTGAGCTCATCAGCCAGTTTCAGGTAATAAATGTCCATCAGACCTTTAGTCCCACACTGATCTCTGTCAGCTTAAAATCAGGGGCATACACACAAAGACTTTATATCCCAGTCCTCTGAGACTTGTCTCATAACCAGCCTGAGGCTTTTATGGAGCTCCCTAATCGTCTTTTGCTTTCTGTATTTCTACTAATTAGCCAACTATTGGAAATCATGGCTGGACACTGCTATTGGCAGAGTTAGGCTGGCTTTCACCAACTGCTCTTTGTCATGCGTGGCTCTAGAGATGGCAGTTTGCCATTGTCTGCTTATACGGTAGCAAAACACTGAGGAACTTACAGTTCATCTTTTATATACTTAGAAAGGACTGTCAAGATGATGCGGTGTTATGTTTCACTCCCCCTTTTCTTACTTGATGTAGAATCTGAGCCCACGAGTATGAGGAAAACCAGCCATGGCTGCAGTCAAGGCATTGTGCAAGTTTTCCTCCCACAGCTGTGCCGGTGCAACTCAGTCTAGTTATTTTCTTTGCAAATGTGGACTCCCACACTTTGTGCTAAATCCCCTTTTCCAAACCACTTTTTTAACATCTTCATCTAGGTTCAGACATGTAACAGTACCTGAGATGTGCTCTCACAGACACTCTCGGTTTATTACCGCAGCAATCCAAGTTAGTATTCATCTCTGTGAATGCACCCTGCACCCGCCGCCTCATTCCTAGACCTGGATCTTTGCTAAAATATAGTTATAACCCTGTAAGAGTGTGTTACAGCAAATCTCAGCTTGGCTTATTGAGCCAGGATGGCAGATTGAAGTAATCAGCATGTTTATACTTGTGGTGAAGGCAGGAGAGACAATTAGCTTAGGACAGAACAGGCAGACTTTGCGTTCGGACTAATGACTGACCTGCTGTTGTCCTTTGGTCCATCCTTTCTGTCTGCTTGGGAAGTCATCCCGCGGACACATTACCTGCAGACGGAGACCACAGAGAGGTAATGTGACTAAAGTAATCTTGTGTGCTTCTGGAAGTGAGTCTGAAAGCAGCAATAGCAAGAATTTCAAAGCTCCTTATTGAAGTGACCTTGCTGCACATTAAGATGTACCAGAAGAGATGCACTAAAGCAATAGGATGGTTACAGGGAACTCATCACTCTTTGTCCAGCCAAGCCTTGTAATGCTCCTTTGTTAACTAATACCAGGTAAAATACGAGGACCTCTGTGAAAAGCAGACAAGATGACTTATGAGGGGACAGTTTCAGCAGTGTTATTAAAGATATACTTTTTTGCATTGTTCTGAAGTGAAAACATGAAAGTTAGCACATAATTCTCTTGGTTTGATAAAACTGCAGGCGTGATGATAGCCACGTGTAATAATGATCACTGAACACCTTGTTCATCCTCAGTTGTGTTTTACCAGGTGATACCCACGCAGGCAGTGGCATGAACAACTTACAAGGTAATAGTTGCACCGTCAGTCCTGGCTTTAAACGTTAAGGGAGTTGTGTATCTCTGTTTAGGTATATATTGAGTATCTATCACTGTGGCATTTCTGGAACTGCAGTCTGTGTTAATCAGGAGGCCATTATTAAAGAACTACAAATCACAGGCACATGTAAGCAGCCTTTCACTCAGCTTTGCTTCCAGCTCAGTTCCCTGTATTTACCAAAGCTCACACTTCGCCTGAAACTGCACAGACATACAGAGGTATCTAGCACAGAATCGCAAGCAGAAACTAAACATGTCATTTCAATATCTAAGGACTACCGCTTCCTAAGCAGCAAGCTGAGAGAATGAGAGAGCAGCAGCAAAAGGGAGAGAGAGAGATGAAAGGATGGGAAAGGGAAAAAACTGAGGGGTACCAGTTAAAAGGGAATAGATAATCACATAGAGGAAGAAGCAAAACAGAAGCATGAATGTTTAAATGAGGCAGGGAGAGAAGGATGGATGAAAAAGGATTAGAAGGTGAAAAATGGGAACGAAGAATTTCCAGAGGTAAAATTTAAATAGAAAAGCATACAACAAAAGGAGTGTTTCATTAAAAAGAAAGAAGGGAATTATTACAAGGCAGGCACAGAAATGAGCATCTGCTGTAAAAAAGCCCATGATTGGAATACAGCAAAGAGAACAATGAGGTGACCCATGGCCAACAATTTGCACTGTTTCTCATTAAAGCTAAGATGCTAATGGCTACCCTCCCCACATCTCCTCTTTCCTGGGGTACCCTTTCTTTTTGAAATGTTCCGCTTCAAATACAAAATTGAGGCAGTTTCACCAACAGGGACTACATCCCATCCTCAACCCCATTCAGGTTGAGTTGGCTGTTCCAGACAAGTCTGAGTCTTTATTAGTCAACACCGGGCTCTTCCTTTAATGTATGTTACCTGATTTCCTATTATTGTTATTATATTACTCCTGCCACTTTGTTCTAGAAGTTCATTCAGACCTTGATCATGGTCAAATTCAGCTGTGATAATAATTGTCAAAAAATATTCAAGTAATAATAAACAAAAGGAATAATGTTATTCCTCTGTGCAACTAAAAGATTATTTGAAAAATGTCCTTTTCACCAGGAAACTTCCATTTACTGAAGCTGTTCCTGGAAATTTTTTAATCAGGGAAGGAGACAAGATGGACATGTAGCAATTCACTAAAGCTGAGCTTTCTGTGGAGGACACTGTGTTGACATCACTGCAGTGTTAGACAACCGTGCAGTCTGATGGCTACAGGCAAAAAGCAAATTGGGCTTGTATCCCTTGAGAGAGATCATCTCTGATAGCACAGTGCTTCCTGCTATATTGTTGAGGCACTAAAGGAAGAGTGCCTCCTACGGACTCACCGCCTCCACAGCTGTAGGGGTTTTTTGAACAACCGTACTTAGAGGACTGTCTTGCAAAGGCTGATCTGCCCTCGAACTACACAACCTTACAAGATCGCAGTCACTGTTCTGTGGCTGCGGTCCTTGAACAGTGGGAGCAGCTGCTGACGATGCTAGCAGGTGGAGAGCCCCGGACCTACACAAAGACACGTATGCACACGTTTTAGAAGGGATGTGCTCTCTTGGAGTATGTGTTGTCTGTCTCTCCTGGCTTTCTTTCTTTTGCTTCTCTATTTTCTATTTAAGTCTTCATGGTTGTTAGGTCTCTGTTCTTTTCAGTTCTTATTGTTCCCCCCTGACATACCCACACAAGGCCTCAGGTTCAGTTTTCCAACTCAGCCTCCAAAAACTTGGCTAGCCAGATCTCCACAGGGAACAAAGTCACATAGATTTCCGTGACAAAACCCATTGATCTGACAGGGGCTGAGATAAATCTGCCTCAAAAAGTTAAAGCAATAGAAATCCGGATCCGCAATGCAAGATTTCAGTGACAAAAACAGGAGCTGACAGGGACTCAGACAAATCCATCCATGCTGAGTGACTGTGCATCCGTTCCACACACAACTGCCTGCTTAAAGAGATAGTGATGAGAGATCCCCACACAGCATCTAGCACAGCATCGGCATTTGTTAGGAGATTAGTGTCGGGAGGGAGAAATACCCAATTAAAGAGGTATTACACTGCCGTTGGGGGATTGGGAGTAAGTAGCAATAGTCATGCCAGCCACTGCCACAATAACGGTGCTGTGAAGGAAAAACATGGAACGCAAAAGAGTTTGAAGAAGAAAGAAAGCAGAGCGTATTCATGGGCTTGGAACTGTAGCAATGAAATAGCTTGAAAGAAGAAAACCAGCTCAGACTCCAATTTAAAAATGTGTGGGAGCAGGACAAAAAGCAGTCTATAGCAAAATGGCAACTGCATCATTCCAGGTCCACATGTTGCTGTCCAAGGAGAGGTGCAGCAGAAGCAGTGACTGCAGAGAGATAGAAGCTGGTGTTCAGTACAGCCTATTGGTGCATTAGCACAGACTGCTTAAGACATAAGAACATCAGAGCATGAGAAACGCCTTCCTAGAGCAGACTGGTGGTCCACTGGGTCAAGTGTGCTGTATCCCACAGCAAGAGGACATGCTTTCCAGGGGGTACTGCTCTCCCACAGCGTTCAGAAATGTTGGATCGGGGTGCCAGGGATACATCCCTGCCCAGTTTTTAGTATCCACTTGTGGATCTGTTCTTGAATTTGTCTAGCAGCTTTTGAACTTGATGTTACCACATACCTCCTTTGCAGCTAGCTGGTGACTTTCATTAAAAAACTTGTGGCTACAGTAGTAGCCTCATGCTTGGAAGACCCTGACTCCATTTTTTGCTATATTGTAGACAAGGTGCTGAGAGTGAGGCTTTTAGATGCTCAAAGGTGACAATTTTCAGAAACAAACAGCGTCTAATTCCCATTGAAATCAATCAAAAGGAAACAGACACCTCAGGGCTTTCAATTCAGCAACTTGAATTGCAGTTTTGCATTTCATGTGTCTTAAAAGTGTGTCAGTCAACTCTGCATCTGTAGGTTTCTTAAGGACCTTTAAAAACTTGTCTTTACTCTCTGTGCCCTAACTTCCAGCTTCTAAGGAGAGGATTAGAGGTGCCCAACTCAGGGAGGTGTGGTAAGGAGAAACACATTAGAGACCATGAAGGGTTCATCTGCTGAGGCAAAGGAAGGACATGTGAGGGCCTGAACCATCTGATGAAGACAGAGGAGGGACTATCAGTGGTTCACATTTGCCAGAGGCATTCAAGTGAAGATGAGCTAGTGAAACGGGCAACTGACCTTTCCACACACTCGCAGAGAGGCCCTACACACGTGACAGTGTAGCCATGGTATAGGTGGAGGGGAAGGGAGGTCTGGAGGTGAACAGTGAAATGTAGCCCCAAGGATGCTGTGGACAACTCTGTCTCTCTGAGTCTGAGCTGTACCAGCTGTGCTGAATCCATCCAATGACTACTGTGTGATGTAGGGTCAGCTGTTTCTCCTCCCCAACCAAGTGGAGTGCATGAGTGCTATGTGGTCTTTACAAACTTCTGAAAGACCCACATCAGCTTCTGTGTTAGTGCTGCCTGACCTGAGACTTCTGAGGTTGAACAGAGGCTGGTGGCAGAAGCCTACCGTGTTAGTCAAGGTGCCAACCCCATGTCCTCCAATGATGAAGTGCTGGTGATAGTTGTCACAAAATTTGTCACTGTAAAATTCCGCTTTGCACATGCTTGCTGTGGAGCATGATGGGAAGATGCTGCTGTTGGATTTCCCTCTGACTGCCCCTACCAAAGGCATAGGCCTTTATCTTGCTTGCTGGCTTTCTCACGTTCTGTTCTACCTGCTAGCCATTCCGACTGCTCGTCTGGTTTCAGATTCCTCATCATTTTTCTTGCTTAGGAACATGAAACAACAAAAGTACTTCATGCACTGAAGTCATTTTTCTGGGAGGGATAAAACGCTGCTGCAGCCAGGTGCTCTATTTACAGCTTAGAGCACAAACTCAGCATCCCATTGTTGTTACTGTAAGCACCAATCTTTTCAGGTGTGATGCACACAATGGCAAAATGAGAATGGCTTTGATGTAGTGATTTGCCTTTTAGGGAGCATACAGTACCGGTTAAGGCAGCATAACCCACAAACCAGAACACTCTAACGGGATGAGCATTGCACTTTCTGGCTCGTCAGATGCTGGCTGAGTCCTGGCCAAGCTGCTGAACAAGTGATGGTTTCCCACTTCTGTCTTCTGGCAGGTTTCAGTGCTGTTTTAAAGCAACTTGATGACCTTAGACTCAGACAGATGTAATGATCGCACAGAAATGCCATCAGTGCACGTGTAACCGAGAGGTTGTGATATCATGTGGCAGCAAGGGACCTTCTGCTCGTGCTAGCTACAGGTGATTCGCCATTTGGCTTGGAGGGCCTGGGGCTGGTTTAGTATCTAAAGGAGGTGTATGTGAGGTAACTATTAATAGTATCCATCTCTAGTACATTTCTTTACAGTGTCGTTTAATGCTTAGAAAAAGCAGTCTCATCACAGTCATTCTGCTGCTGCAGCCCATCACATAAAATGACTGTGGATTCAGAGAATTAATATCATGGGTGAACAACACTCAGGGAAGCTCATGTGCCAAGAGCAAGTTGTAAGGTCTAGCGTGTGCTGCAACTGCACGATGCACTGCGTGGACAGAACAGACAACGGTAGCACCTCCTCCAAGACTGCCTTCTCCACACAAAGCTGTCCCACAGAAGGACATGCTGCTTGACCCCCACCTGTGCTGGCCCTTTAAATGTGGCAGTGCAAAGCAGCTGGAGGCCATAAGTAGCCATTTGGCAAGGGGCCCCTGTTTTCTTTCTGCCCTCTCTTTTGCTGGTAAGCAATTGTAGCTGCTTTTACACTCTACTTGCTCTGATAAGAGATGGTGCTTTGTTTCTCTGGTGGTTTTTCATTTTGTGGTTTGTTGTTTTTTAATTTTTTTTACTTGCATCAGAAATAATATAGAACAAAAAATGGGATGCAGAGAGTGAAACTCTGAAGTTCCCCAGCCTGTGAGTTCCTGCTGTATAGTCTGCTAACGGGGAGACTGTGCTTTAATGTAATGTTTCCTGGGATTAGAGGGGTTTAGTTAATATCAAAAGTGTTATTCTGGCAACGTATCTGCCCCTTACCCTGGTTAGAGTGGAAAAACTTCCCCTACAACCCTCGTACTTGCCACAATTATAACGTTCTTTATTAATTAAGAATGTTCTTCACGGTTCTATTCTATTGGTCTCATATCACCAAGCTTCTTAATTTGTGATAACTGGCACCTCTGTAATGATAAGAAAACAAATGTTTCACGGTGCATGGCACCCTAGCAGGAAGAAGCTGTGAGTTGTAGTCTTAACTCTCCCACAAAAGTGTTTCCTCTTCTACTCCCTGTCTGAGTTGTGAAATGCTGGTACTGCTTCAGTTAGAAGACAGAGGTGCTGAGTGCCCTGAAAGGTTCTAGAGCTGTGTAAAGCATCGCTATTATTGCTATTTTTATAGATAAGAGAAAATGTGTTTGCAGCAACCAACAAAAAAATTATTTCCTAGCTTTGAATGTGATGTATAGAGAGAGCGATATTGTTCAGCTGTTATGGTACCTCGTAACACTGAAATATGGGGTGTTCCTCAAGTTGTACTGCAGCTGCAAAGCGTCCCTCCTGAAGTATTAGGCATGCCAGCCAGTTTGGATGTAAATAATCAGCATGTGCATGGTTAGCATTTTAGAAGCAGAGGAAAGCCATTTGTTCAAGTGCTATTTTCAGCCTTCACTTCCCAGGAGTAACTGGTTGGTTGTCTCTCTGCCTGCTCTGGAAGTGCTCGTGATTGAATTTAGCTGTGAACAGGTATCCTTTGCTCTACTTTGGACTATTTTCTTAAGAGAGGTTAACCTGTACTTCAGGTAGCAGTGTGCCCCGAGAAAACAATTTATTGAGGGTTACATAGCAATATTAATCAGGAGCAGGTGTTTGCATCAAACCATAGAATCATTACAGTTGGAAAGGACCTGTAGGATCATCAAGTCCAACCTTCATCCTAACATCTCCCTAACCACTAGACCATCACCTCAAGTGTTACATCCACTCATTTTTTTAACACCTCCAGGAGTGGTGACTCCACCACCTCCCTGGGCAGCCTGTTCCAGTGCCCAACCACTCTCTCAGTAAAGAATTTCTTCCTCATATCTAATCTAAACCTCCCCTGGCGCAACTTGAGGCCATTTCCTCTCGTTCTATCATGAGTAATTTGGGAGAAGAGCATCATAAGCTAGATCTTCTAAAATCAAGATACCGACTTAAAATGTCTGGTGTTAACAAACATACACATTTAAAGAAACCACAGAAGTGTATATATATTTGGTTTTTTAAGCATAAAAGGCATACATATACAGTTTGTTTTTTCATGCTTTCCTTTTTAATGAAGTATTCTAGAAATTTTATTTGAAAATGAAATTGCTGTTTAATTATGCAATCCAGCCGCTGGAGCTTTAGTGAAAGGCTCAGATATGGTTAGGTCCCTGATAAAATAGGTGAGACTTGACAGTGCCATTTTAGGGAATTTGCATGGATTGTTTATTTGTGCTCCTTTCCTCCCCAGTGAATTTATTGTAATTAAAAAGCAGTGCAATGGGGGCACAGTCTGTTAGACTGATATCACTAGTTTAGCTGTACCCTAAAAATAAACACCTGCAGAACCACGGTATTCTGATTGACAGGCTGTTTGGTCTGAGGGAGGGAGCAGACTTTTGGGGACAACAGATGAGCTGTGTTATTTTAACCGTGTTGGTTTTTGCTAAGGCTCTGTAGTAAGAGTCTGGAGGCCACTGTCATAAGCAATACTCTCCCTCCTGCTCCAGAGAAATGGAGTTTTATGCAGGAAACAGTGCCTTTTTCAGCAAGCAAAGGAAACTGTTCTTAAGCGCGTTACAGATGGCTCTGTATATAAAGGACCTACAGCAAGAAAAGGCATGAGCACCCAGGTGAGAAGACACTTTTTTCATTCCACAGGTGAGACCTACAGCACTCAGGAACATGAGTTAATTGCACAGCAGCCAAGAAATAGAGCAAATATGGAAATGTAGAGTACTGTGCGATCCGTAGTCTTCTCACTCTCCCGCCTCCTTCCCTCAAGTCTGAGGACTGATCACAGCAAAGTACTTTTTTTTTTTTTTTTCCTTTCTGTTACTTATACTGTCAAACCTTCCATATCCCGAACCCTGCATGTATAAAGCAGCACCCTGCTGGAGTTGGTGAAAAGCATCAGTGCACACAGTCACAAGAGACACTCAGCAACATCTCCATTGTAAGCTCCCCTATGCAGGGTGAAGAGACAAAAGTAAAAACTCGGAGGCGGGGAAAGCATAGGATTTATTTTAGAATCATGACACTGGTATGGCTGTCAGTGTTTCTGGGAATTTGTACACATTAGAAAATAGGATCTGTATAAATTTGTATTGATCTTGTCTCAGTCACAGAGATTAATGGTATTTTCTCCCCAGAATGTCAGCTCTGCTAACAAACTTGGATTTCTCCCTTTTCATGCTACTGTTTCTCCAATCCCCGGAGAGGATTATGAGCGGGAACTGAAGCTGAGGCGGGAATGGTCTCAAGGACCACACTACCACCATATGTGACTCCATTACCACTTACTGCAGTAACATTTTACATCTACCAAGAAGGGGACATCAGGGTTAGATTTTTGTATGGATGATAGAAAAGGGTTTCTTGATTGAAAGAATTTAGTGCCTACTGAGCTGTGCATGGGGGTAGTATTACACTCTATACAAAAGACTGTTAGGATAGGACTGCACTGCTTGGAGACTGAAGTAATTTATAGCTTTTAGAGGACTATATGCAAGTGCTGTGTTTATTCAGAAGGACTCTCCTGGATTTGAATTCTTGGGTGGGGCGGTGATTACTTTCTAATCACTAATCAAACAAACTATGATGCAACAGCAGCACACCATCTGCATACCCAGTGCTTGCCCCTGCTAATTTGTGTGTCGAAATGTGGTCTCTGCTGGTCTATTGCTAAGTGTTAAAGCTGAGGGAAGGTGCAGTTCATCAATAGGTTTTAGCTCAAAGCAGATTATTAATCAGAACTGAAACTTCTTTTCCTATCACTTGCCAAAATTGGAAATAGCAAACTATTTTTAAAAGTCCAAGCTTGGAGCTGTGTGGTATTTAGCTGACTACCTTCTTTTTGGAGCTCGAGGTAAGCTGAGGTACCTAAATATCTTTGTGGCTGTCCTAAACACCCACTGGAGAGGAAAACTAGATGTAGTGTGCGTTACTGCTGTGCCTGCGAGCCTTTGATCAGCCAGGGGTCTTGCAGCTAAATTGCTGTTAAAGCTGAATGTTGCTGGTTCTGGAGTGAGCGATTCTCCAGACACCAGGTGGGATACCAAGAAAGGGAAACCAACTGTTATCAAATGAAATTATTTCCTTCCGATTTCGCCCTTGTGTCAGGAAAAAACTTCCAGGAACAAGGGAATTTGGGCTGCTTTTGCATCTGAAGCAGAGAGAATTTCTGGGATAAAGGTTGAGAGAACCGATCAATAAGTAGCAACGATTGAAGATGAAATTTAATGTTTTGCGCCTTCGCTCATGAGACAATGAGAACGTTGTGTGGCTTGGTTTGCCTGCTGCTGACACGGTTTCTGCTGTCTATCAGCAAGGCAGTAGTGTTGGATAGTATTAATGTGTTGACAGGGTAATATACATATCTGGCTCCCCCCAGTCGCACTCAGATACATACCTCTTAAGTACAGCTGACTATTTTATCGCTGTTTTGCCTGTGGGCCTTAGTGAGCAATCTTAAGGTGCTGAGGTCGGAATTAACAGTCTGCATCAGAGGCTGTGTCCCCAGCAGATATTTTCTCATTAACTGGTGATGAACGTGTATATCCTAGTAGGTTTGCACGTGCTAGTGTGGATTCTCCATAAATTACTGTATTATGTATGTATCCCTAAAGGATGTCTGTCTGTTGTTTACCAGTAGGTGTGTAAAACTATGATGCCAGTTTAATGCAAGAATATTGACTTTAGATGCCTCTTCTGAGACTGAGGAGGCAACACTGGAAATATTTGTGTATTAACTACTCATGGAAGGCCAGTATCTGAACATGTCAGAAATTAATTTAGTGGCATGTGTGTGTGATTAGTCTGGGTACTGATGCTATCTTGATGAGTACTTTCCTTCACTTTTACTGATTCTTTTTCATGCAGAATATACAACAACAACTGTAATGTTGACTTAATGAAGGTTGCTCTTTTTTTTTTGAGAACATATATATAATTGCAGGGAAATAAAACATCTGTGCAATGTATATTACATATCTGTATCTGTCCTTAATTGTTACAGTTTTTCCGTTTGGATTTTCAGAACTGGAGACTGTGGAGTGTTATTGAATCTTTATGGCTTCTAAGATCCTGGATTGATATTTGGAAATAGTGGGCTATATAACATTGCTGATCTAATTTTGCTTTCTATGCACTGCAGCTTTAAATTTCTAAAAAGTCAAGGCAGCATCTTAAAATAAGCAAGTGCAGACTCCACTTCCTGGAGCCTTTGCTTTTGTTCTTTCTTGGGTTTAGTCTAAAATAAGTAATTCAGAATAAAAGCCTATTTTAGCTCTTTGTGGGTGGAAAAAACTTACCTCCCTAGGCTCTCATATTGTGCACATGACCGTGATGTATGTACACCCAGTGTTAGTATCTGGGAGACACCAGATAAAGCCTTCAATTACTTTGATCTACAAGGTCGTGTGTCAGAAGTAGGAATAAAAGTTCCTCTTTAAAACGTGGAGATTTTGAGGTATTTGCAGCATTGTGCTTTCCATCCTTCAGTGTTTTGTCAATGTAGAAAACTAACGTGAAGGGATCTCTTGAACCATGCATGAAGATGGCCACCCTTACTGTAGAATGGAGATTTTTTTAACACATGGACGTGAAATACAAGGGCTTAGGAGAAGGTGTGCTGCAATCAGCTGAGGGGGCAAGTGGAATTTCTAGAACCCACAGAGAAGACATTTAAATTACAGAAATGGGAAATAGAGCTTGTGAGGTCATTTCTTTCTTTCCCTCTGCTCCCCAAGGCAGGATTTGGGATACTTGAACCATTTTTGACAGATGACTGTTTAGCACGTTCAGAAAAAGTCAAGTGATAGAGACTCCACAACTTCCCAAGGCAATTTACTGCAGCGCTCAACTGTCCTGACCATTATTCACATGCAATTTGTGGAGGACACAAAGGCTGACATAGCTGCCATACTAAAAGGAAGGGACTTTTAGAAAATACAGGATCTTTAATTTCAGAGGGCTGGTTCTCCTGTGGTGAAAGAAGTTTCCTTCCCAGCACACAGTGCTATGTGGCATAGGTTGGGCACCTGGAAGAAAGCAGCTGCTGAATGACCATTTCCAGAGCTGCTTGTGAGCCTGAGGACTCAGGAACTCACCCTTCTTTGTGAGGTGAGACCGAAGTAGGGGTGCAAACACATTCCCTGTTCTCCCAGAAATTTTATATAGCTAGAACTTAGGAATTTTGACAATTTTTCTGGGATTTCTGGGCATTTGCAGGACATACACAGTGAATAAACAAGCATGAGAGATCTACAGGAGGGCGGGACAGCAGCATATGAAGAGCACCCGCAGCTGCAGGGATATTTAGCACCCATCTGTGATGTATGCAGGGAGGGAAGGGAGAAAAAGAGGAAGGAATAGAAATATATGCTAGAAGGGCTGAGGGATATTAAAAACATTGACAAAAGGAAGAGAGGCAGAGATGCACAGGAAGGGATTTAGAGTATTGGTAGCTGTATGCCGTTGTCAAAGTAGAAATGCAGAAGCTCAGAACAGTTTGTGTTTGTCTGCCGAAGTGCTGCTGTGTGAACTGGAAGTGCTGATGTGCAGGACACGTTTCAATCAGGAGTTATAATTCATGTTACATTTGTGTAGGATTCTCAAAAAGTGGTCCGGCATGGTTCTTCTGGACCAGCAGTTGGTAGCTTGTTCTGCAGGGCTGAAACTGTCTGTTGCTGTGTTCCATACTTGATCCATACTCTGTGCTGGCACCAAATAAACTGCAAGAGGAATGACGTGGTTTTTTCTAGCGAAGTGGGTTCCAGGAGGCAGTCTGCAGGCCTAGGAAGGTGTGCAGCTAGGGGTTGTGCTGTCACAATCACAGCTGAGGGGTGGTCAGAGCTGTTGACACAGCTAGGATGAAAAAGTGCCAGCCACACTGCCTTGCTCTTCCAGTAGCTGATGTCTCAAAGATCAGTTCTAAGTGGCTTTGGTGCACAATGGCCATCTGGATTTATTCAGATTCTGGGCTGGTGCTGTTTGGCAAGCCATTACTGGAGATTTGGAATCTGAAGCCAACAAAGCCACTTGAGACCCTGGCTGTGGGCACTTGGCTGTGATTTTTTTTTTTTTTTCTCTCCTAGGTGCGCATAGGGTGCTCCCACCGTAACTGTTGTGCCTAGTGTGTGTCCCACGACATCCGTTCTCAGGTGGCCTGAGAGCTCTCCCTAGCCAGTACCTTTGTTTTTCTTATTGGAGGAATGTGGACACCCATACCTTCTGCTTCTCTTGTAGCTCATGCAAGGTAGATTCTGAATCAAGCAGCTCAGAGCTGTGTGACAGCACCCTCTCTGACAGAGAGTTTTGCTAGTGGTTTCCTGGCATCTTGGACCAGCAAGCCATTCTCAGCCCTCAAAACATGATTGTTAAAATTATAACTGATGGCTGTTAAATTTCACTGTTGCATTTGGTTTGGATTTGCTGGAAATTAAATTTGACTTCCTCAGCTGGTCTTGCCACCTGCTGGAAGGGATCCGAGGGTACTGCCTTCACCAGCCTCCCATCAGGTAGCCTTCCTGGAGCTCTCTTTGTGGCTGAAGAAGATAAGATCTTCCCTCAGCTCTCATCCTCTCAGGTATTTCAGTGCATCAGTAATTTTTCAATTAAAATGACAAAGTGGAGTAAATCAACTAGATATCTCTAGGTTATACAAATACATTAGACCAGAGCTTGTTTTTAGGTACAAAAGGGTTAACTGCACGTGGTTTCATACTCGCATGGGAAAAGAATGACACCTTTTTCTTTATCAGCCATTTTGGTGCTGTCTTTTGTAATCATTTCAGGCTTTGAACTCCTGCTCTGAAAGAGAGTCTCTGTCTCTTCATCTTCAGTGGCTGCCAGCTCCGGAAGCCTAATCAATGCAGGTTATTGATAGCAAATCAATTAATGCAGACAAAAGATCAAAATTAAGGCGCTTTCACTAAATTAATAAGTGATTCCAAGTCTTTTAACAGAGTGCCTCTGATATGAGCAGCTCTGTCTTCTGGGACAGCAGCCTCCAGTCCTGTGTTTCCAAAGACAATCAGCTGGAGGGAGCGAGCTCTGCCTTTACATTTATTTCCCCGTTTAAATAAGCTGTTCTGTTCAATAGGAAGTGCTTAAAATCTGAGTCTGGAAAAGCTGCTAGAAAGCAGGTCCTAACTGAAAAGAGCTGATTTATCTGCATAAGGATGTCATGGTCTTGGTCAACTGATTCAGGGAGGATCAGTTATTTCAAAAGCCAGATTTATATAAGACACCGGCCAACGCCAGAGCTAAGGTTTGCTTCAATAGCAGATATATCTGAAATTGGATGAGATGTCCTCAGAAACAACTAGATGCAGGAAAGCCTAGAATAATTTGGAGCTCCTGCCAGACCCAGCCCTTCTTCCCTATGATGTGCCCTCCTGGGAGAGGGTGGGCCAGGCTCAATCCAGCCTCCTTGCAGTTGGTTTCCCTGTCCCGTTACCTGTCAGGAAGGGTCAGACAAGTTGCCTGACACTCCTAGTATAGCCAGCATCTCTCCGCCATGGCCTCAGCCCTTCCTAGGTGGCTGGAGACCTGAAGGGTGGCAGCTCCCTGCCACTTACTGCAGCTTTTCCACCTCTCCTCATTCGACCAACTCACCAACAGTGTCATGCAGGAAGAAGAGACCATTTCTGGCATTTTCTGTGCATGTAGTGCTGCCTGCTATCTTCTCCTATTTTCCTGCTTAATAAGAAGAGCCTTTCTTTGAAAAGCCGGAAACTCTCCTGCTGTGACAGTAATTAACAGGGGTGGAGCTTGGAAGTAGATTACAGAGTACAAATACAGCGTGTAGCTCACTGAAGATGAAGAATGGTTCAGGTCACTCCATGAGATCCCCTCACAGTGCAGAAGAGACACTATCTACCTATTTGGGCTTAGCTGGATTGCTTTGGGTCCACGTGCCACCGGTGCTTGGCGCAGTCCCCACGGGGCTGGATGCTGGCCCCAGGTGCTGTGCAGGCCAGCACGGTGCTCTGTGGGCTGAGCAGCAGAGGGGACAGCAGCCTGCTGGCACTTGCCAAGGGACCGTGAGAAGGGGTCCAGTGGCCTGGCCTTGTTTATGCACTTGATCCATTGATGTCACGGCAAATTCTGAATTAAATTCCTGTAGAGTTTGGGTGTAAGCCTAATTACAAGCCATTGTGTATTACAGAATATTTTTTTAATCTGCTGTATGAAAGAGATGCCTCGTGACTGAAATGGCTGCAGCTTCTAAAACTTATGACTAGAAGCTTTTGCCAGAGGTGCTAATATTTAGATGAATATACAAAGAATTACGTATGTAACCCTTGTCATTGCTGGCAGCAGAATTGTAGCTGAATTCCAATCTTATTGAGTCGAATTTCATGTAATCAAAGGATCATCTTCTTTCTGCTACACTGTCTACTGATCTCTGCCTTTTGCTACCCGTTGCCTGTTCTATTGCTGGCATAGAAATCCAGTCTGTTCTCTTCATCTGCCTGCTTCTGGACTTAAAACAGCAACACAGCTGATGTTTGTTGATCTAATCCACTGGTGATGATCTGCTCCTGCCGAAGCATTACAGAGCTGGACACATGGCGTGGAGGCCAATGGACGTTTCAGACAGCATTACAGCCCAAAGCTTGGGCCACACTGGGGAGAAGGACTAGGTTAATTTATCACCCCAGATTGGATGGATGAGTTGTAATACTGCAAAAAGTGGTTCTCTGAGGGTACAGTGCTGCTGTTCTTTGTTTCTGTGCCAGTTGGAGTGACTGGTATTGCTACACTGCATCGCACTTACTTCAGGCGGGGTTTGCAGCCCTTAGATGCTTTTGCCTTTCTTCCACCACTTTCAGTTTCCTCCTACAAACGCCTGCGCTGACTGCAGTTCTCTGCAGCCGCATGTCTCAGTAACTGCTTAACCTAGAAATTCATTGCTAAAAAGATCTGACATCATAACACCCTGGAAAAGACTCCTCTCTCCCCCTTCCCCCTCCCTAGTCCTTCTCTTTTCCCAGGATATATGAAAAGCTGTAACTACTAAATCAAAATCTATTTGATTTTTGTACTCCCTTGATAACCGGGCAGCTGATCTCTATCACCCGGCTAAGGCTTATCTGCTGCCTCCAGCCTCCCTGCTGTAGCAATTGGTTCCTGCGGGGACAGCGCTGGGTTATAAAGTGAGACTGATATCATGGTCAGGGCCTTTTGCTTTCTGACTGTGACCATTGTTGGCAAGATGTTTCCGAGCAAGCCGCTTGGTTTTCTGGGAGGACTAGGAGGAACCGGGCCTCTGGGATTTAGAGACTCAAAGATATATTTTTAATCCGTTTTTTTTTTTCCTTTACGTTGTGAAGTGATGTCAGGGAGCATGCAGGGTCAACAGCACAGGCTAGAGTCAAGGTGGTGGGTTGGAGGCTTTGTTTAGCTCTTAAACTTCCCAGGTGAGATCTTGGCCTTGTTAGGCAGGCACTGACCCACATGCATTTTGTTCATTTCAGCCTGTTCTGAAAACAATTGCAATAGAAGAAAAAATACCAACTGCTGTACTTAGTATATTACTTGCAAATTTTTAACTGTAATTTTAATCTTTCTGTAACTTTTGAATGAGTTTACCAGGGTGCTGAAGAGGCTGTAGATCCAGATCTGCACAGCTGGGTGTAGGTAGCTCACTCCCGGCTACATAACACTAGTAGGATGTGGGAATAAGAGTGTTCCCACCCCATCCCTTCTGGCTCAGTTATGTCCCAGCTGTGGTGATTCAGCTATCTGGAGCCACTGGTAAAGGCTGCACTCATCTTGGCACCTTTTAATAACCCAGATGGGAGATGAGGAAGCAGGGACTGCCACGGATGCAGCCGTGCTGGTATTATTTACCTTGTTCAGCCATGGTGTGTAATTAGATTTCTGTTACTCTAATTGGGCACTAGCTTGGGGTGAGAGGGAATAGAGTTAAACCAAATTGTGTTTCTCCCCTGGAACCGAGCAGCCTGGGCAGCACATGCATTCTTTCTGGTGGTTTGCTTCAAGATTTGTTGGCAGTAGAGATGAAACTGCATTTTGCTGTCCCAGAAGAAGGTAGTTCTTGCAATGGGTGGTGTCAGAAAAAAGCTGAGCTCAGTGAAGTGAGGCAGCTGATAAAAGTCAGCCAAGTGACAGAGATCCAGGTGCAAGTGGTATGAAAATTAAAAAATGAGATAGTAATTATAGCAGCTTTTGGGAAGGGCCTTCCCTCCACACGCTCATTCTCAGCAGAAGTCACCGGACTGTGTATCCTGTCCCTGCTCCAGCAGCAGCCCCTCGGGTTGTGCAGGGTCCCAGTGGAACACAGAGGGTCTACAGCCATTCTGCCGTCCTGCCCAGCAGCTCTCCTGGACAGCTGCTGCTTTGCTGGGGTGTAAAACCATCCCCCTACTCTTTTTATTCTGCAAGCTGTGTTTAAAACAAGCACAGCTAGGCTGGCAGTGTGTTTAAGTGTGGCTCTGCTTATGGAGGAAGGTGATGTGGAGATGTAACTCCCTGCTTTCCAGTTTCTCCTTCTCTAGATCTGTTATTGTGGTGATACTCCCACCCATCGCCAGCAATACCTCCTGGCACAGCGGTAGCCAGGCACTGGTAAGCTGCTCAGTTCAGTGGCATGTGTATTGTCTGATTCCTGTCTTTGCTACGTTGGTCTGCCACGTACGCACCAGCAGATCTGTTCAGTTCACAAGCTACCTCCTTTCAAAATTACCTTACATGTGTCTAATAACTAAAACAGATGAAGTAGTGTAACAGCATGTTGAGTGTTCCCAGACTGGCTGCTTGCTGTATCAGGGTGTTCTTCCTGATGTGAACTTACACAGCAGAGTTATAAACCCTTCCGCCAGCCTGGTAACTATTGTGTTGGCACTGCTTCCAAGCACTCGCATTGACCAGTCAGATAAATGTAGGATTCTTTTGCTTTCAAGCAGGCAAAACTGTTCAGGTTGGTGGTCTTTGTCTCTGCAACAGCCTAGAGCAAGCCAATGTACTGTAGGACTCCATAGCTTGGCTCTGATGCTGATGCTCAGATGTCCAACAGCATCAGCTGGATGCATCTGAAATGTTGCCTGCTACTGGGCGTGTTACAGGCCCCCTCCTCTGCACCTAGGTCTTGGATAAGGAGGCCATGTGGTAATGGTTTGATAAGCCCTGGCAGTTGTATGGTTTGAAACAAATTCAGGAATAGGTGTTTGAAACAGAGCAGCACCCAGAAAAAAACAACAACTTCATACATAGGTAGTTATTTCTCTGTAGTCTAGACAGATTATTTTACACTCTAGGACTGTATAATTGCAAGCGGTCAAGATACCGAAGCTCAGCCCAGGCAGCGAATGACCATGTGCAGTTATCCTCACTGAGCAGTGAAGTGCCTTTGTTTAAACTGTCAGAATGAAGAGCTATTACCTTTCCAGTGATTTAAACCAAAATGTTCTGCTCTGCATTAGAGTTGAATTAAAAGGGTGTGTATAATATGTTGCCACAGTCCAGCGGACACAGTAATTTGCTAAGCCAAGAAAACTTCACTGTTTTCAGTCACATGGCCATGCCATGCTTCTCCTCTGGTTGAATTAAAGTGACTTGATTACAGCTGCATATACACTTGAGTTTTAAAAAGGCTTTGAAAATGTGCGTGCTGGTATTTGTCTGCACATATCGGACCTTGACACCCAAATGCAGGAAGTGGATGTGCAGGCACGTGGGCTTCGCATCCGCAAAACAACCCATGCCCATTCCAACGTCAGGTACGTACCAGGAGGGTGCCTCAGGTATGTGCTTTTTACCAATGGGTTTCTGCAGCAGAAGTGAGATCATAGGCCAGGAATTTCCAGTGTTCATTCCTGTCTGATGTTGCTGATTGGCAGAGTGTTGTGGTGGTGACACTGAGAAACTTTTTTTCCCTGTGAGAAATGTTATGTACGTACCAGTTTCACCCTGTCTCCCGGTGCTTGCTAGATCCAGTATAGAGACCACTCAAAATCCAGAGAGCACCTGCTGGTATTACAGTTTTGCAGGACTTACCAGGGGCAGAGCCTTCTGTGTTACAATTGTGATTGAGCTTTCCCTTGGTTGTACTTTTCCCTTCACAACTGTCCCAGATGTTCTTGTGTTCATCATCCAAAGGCTTGTAGAGAGCTGGGACAACCTTATAGCCCTGACTGCAGTGAAGGGTCTGCAGTTCCACCCATGTTTGGAAGTGAACGTGCATAGTTCAGCTGCCAGAAGTGAGTCTGTGCTGGTTGCTTGTTTTCACACCTGAAATGGCAACAATACACTTTCCTGAGACTTCTGTGAGCAAAGGGTCAGCTGGTGGTAGAAGTGCCAGGCTTCTGATGGGCTGGCCTGTGTCTGCAAGGTGCGGTAGGACTCCAGATCTGGAGAATACAAATCATTGCATTATTTTGCTCCTGGAAAGAGAAAACAAGGTTAACAAGTGTGTTAATTCAGATGCATCCCACTATCATTTTCTTTCTGTTGTGGATACCCCGAACAGTGTTGCTTTCCCATTAGGGCAATGAACTGAAGTCTGCAAAAGGCAGTAAAATGACTTCAGGATTGTTGGAATTTCTGTAGCGTGGCCGCAAGTCGTTGTACAGCAGTTAACAGAAATAAAACTATTTGTCTTTACAGTGTGGCAGCATATACTGCCTCCAACCCAAATGCAAACTCTCATGAAACAGATGTGTTGGGTGAAAGCTAGGAGGGAAAAGGATGGCACAGAGACGGTGGCGGAGCTCTGAGGAGACTGACCTGAGCAGCTGGGCTGCTGCCTGTCAGAGCACCGGCCACTGGAAGGTGCAGTTCTGGCAATGACTGTTTAGTATGCAGCTGGGCACTATTTTATATCTAGTGTAATTTGAAAGTACTTGGGATCTAAAAAGCTCTCAAGAGCAATGATACTGAGCAACTGGCACTGCTGTCAGCATCGATAGAAGTGCAGATTTGAGCTGGCACTGAGAACAGAAAACTGTGCTTTGAAAAAATATGTTTGACATCGGAAGGCAAATTGTTTGCCACCATTGTCCTACTAAGTCAGGTGAGAACTTGTAAGGGAAAGCTGAATACAAGTGACTGCTACAGTCCAGGTGCTGGACACCAGCGTTGTCTGTAAGGGAACCGGTTCTGAATTTTGCTTGTACCAGTTCTCAGTGTTGCTTGCAGGGAAATCAAATGAACAAAATCCCTTCTTTGCCCTATGCAGTGAGCGATTCCACATACATCTGTTAAAAAAGCCAGTGTAGCAAGGGGTTGGGCTGGGCTTACACAGGGTTTCTCTTTCTTGGGCCATGGAGAGTGTTGCTAAAATTCTCAGCACTGAAAGCTCTCCGACTTCATTTAGTAGGAGAGAATGCGGCAGGGGACAGTCTTCTCTGTTCACTGTCAACATCAGGGGAGGGGAAGGAGTTGTTTGTAGGTGGGTGGGAGGTGGTACCAGTGCAATTAAAAAAAACAAAAGCAAGGACAGAATCACTCCCCAATAGATATGAGTGTTTTATAATGCCTGAGATGAGCAAGAGCACAGGTACTCTTACAGCTTTGAGGCACAAGGAACTCCCCATTATAAATCCTACTTTTATGTGCAATAAAGCTTTTAAAAATACCACTTTCCGCCTCTTCCTACTCCTTGCAGAAAGAGCGTCCCTTTATTCCTTGTAGGATGCATGCACACACACACACACATAATTCTTTTTGCACAGTGCACAATCCCTTACTAAATTGAAATTCAAAATTTCAGCCTGGCTCCCCAGAAAAGGTAGTGATGCTAAGTGTAAGGCAGTTTATTCCAGCTAACAGCTTATTATCATCACTCACTTTTCTCCTTTATCTCAAAGTGGTTGTTAAAGGCACCAGTGCAACCTCACCATCCCTAGTTAGCAAGAAACTTGAGTCTCTTTGTTTGGTAGCACAGGCTTTGCTAAGGCTGTCATTTTAGGGCTGCATTTAGAAGAACTGGCCATGCCGCTGGAGTTTTGTACTGGCTGGAGTGATATTTTTGTTCAGTATAGCCTGAATCAAGGCAAAAAACGTGTAGTGTCTGTACTCAGAACGGCTCTGCAGGGACATCCAGGTGGAGAAGAAAAAGACTGGGGTGGAAATGAAAGGCCCTAAATGTGGACTGGTCCAGTTGTGGGTATAGGCTCCACTCCTGACAGAGGAAGGAGCTAAAGCCCGGGAGAGGTGAAACTCTTTCTGATCTGGATGAAAACACCCAGAACATTGTTTTCTTTTCATGCTGTACATGTGCTCTTTCCTGCCTCCTCCAGTAGGATGTAATACTCAGATGGTTTCCTAGCTAGACGCTTCCTCTCTGTGTGTATGTATATAACTATAATATCTTCCTTCCAGCATTTAAGAAAGAAAAAGGAAGTTATTCTCTGGTAGCATTGATGGATTCCAGAGTGCGTGAATGAAGCTCAGCAGAGCCTGGTGAAGTATAACCTCCCCCTCTGCAGGGGAAAAAGCTGAGCAACAAATAGGAGGTCACTTGACTAAGACAACGTGAGACAGAATTAGGAAAAGGAATCAGGACTTCAGTACTTAAGTCTCTGGCTCTCTGACAAGATCACCCGTCTGTCATCAACAGACTGGAAACATATGAGTTGTGGCTTTGTCTTTAGGAAGAAGAGATTAAATCCAAGTGGGTTATTTCAGTTTGGTCTGAAAGGCTCAGTGGCAGGTGCAAACTTTCTGCTTCCTGTCATCCAGCTTTTAATTGCAGTTTCTTTGCTGTTTGGTGTAGCATTCTGAATTGCAATGATGTCATGCTACAGCAAGACCATATAAACATTGTTCTACTGCTGTCTGGTACCAAATTCTTCTTTCAGGGTGGGCCCATCACAGTGTGAACTGCTAAGCATGGCCGAGTGTCAGGACTTGACTATAAGTACTTGGAAGCTTGGTGTAGCTAGAGATATGATATGACCTGACATTTGCTGCATGCAGAATGGGTGACTTCAGGCATATGTGGCTTCTGCCCTGTTCTCCTGACGCCCGTGCAGTGTTGTGAGCTTTTTGTAAGGAGAGAGGAGGTCATATCCCCTTTCCCTCCCTACCCCCTAGGTGAAGAGAAGGATCAACACGTGGGTTAAGGTTTGCAGTACAGCCTGTCTTGCTGACTCCGTTCCTCCCTCATGGAAGAGTTAACAAGGAAGAGCAGGAAGCAGGTATATTTCATTGGTGATGGGGGGACTTTTGGAAACAGAAGGAGAGAAGGAAACAAGCTGTTCTTAAGAGTATTCTGCTACAAGGTCTGTGCAGACTGCCTAATGCGAGCAGTCACTCTGGAGATGTTTACTGTCTTGTGCTCTCCAAGAAAACAGGAGTGAGCCGAAGAACTGTGGTTGCACAGCCTCGGAAATGCTGCAGTTGAAAATGCTGCAGCATCAAAAAGTTTTTTCTGTTCCTCACTCACTCTAGACTCTATGTTGCTCAATGGGACAGCTTTTCTGGTGGGCAGAAAATGGGACACTGACTTCTTGCTAGTACTGACAGAAGGTGCTTTGGAGCACAGGGCTACTAAAGGTAGGTGCCTCACTAGTGTCTGTCCTTGTTGGCTGCTCAGGATCCCTTGGTGTTTCTGGAGTACTGTAATGAAACGCAGCTAATCTCCATCTGAAGCAGGTTTTAGAGGTGAGGGAGCTTGTTTTAGATGGAAAGGAGGTACCATAATCAGGAGCAGGAGTCCTGACTCCTTGCCCTGCTCCAGTAGAAACTGGTGAAATACACTGTGGCTTCAGGAGAACTTTGGACTGGCAGGACCCAAGGTCTGTCAGGATGTTGCTGTAGCCTTTGGTGTATGGCTGCAAAGGAGGGGGAGAAAAGCTGTGATAGCATGAGTGAGAGGGAAGGGGCAGGAATAGGGATTGAATCCAGATCCATGTTCTACACAAGAAAATTAACATTTCTTTTAAGCCAGCGAGATGGCAGAGCCTGGCTGCACAGAGATAAGTGTGTACGGCAGCTGCCCAGTGGGATTTTGCAGGTTGACAGTGTTTAGCATGTTGCATTTAACAGTTTCATAGCCAACTTTTCTTATTGACGTGACACAAGGTGAAAAAGTTGCAACAGGAGGGTGAGGTGCATGTGCTGAATCCTACAAGAAATAGTTTCTCCTCCCTGGCCTAATGAATGCCTGGATGAAAGAAGAGGTGAAGCAAGCATCTGTGAAGGACAGGTAGCTCATATCACCTCTGTCTGGTGAAGTGATAAGGACTTTAATGAGGATACCCTGACAACGGACCGTGGCTGTGCTGTCTGTACAGGCAGACTGGTGCTGTCATGAGTTAGCTGCTTAATGGGGCCCACCTCTGAGGAGGTGAACACACCCCATTGTTTGCAGAGGGGAAGCCAGCTTGCATATTCCTGCTTTCTTGGCTGTTGGACACCACACAGTGAACTGGAACTCTGGAATGGTCTGGCTTAAAGTGAACTCTTTCTTCTTGGGGGGAAAGTGAAGAGTTGTTCTCAGTGGTCTCAAACATATGGAAACAGAGTTTTTTGTCTTGGTGGTTCTGAACTTCTGCAGAGAGATGGGAATGAGGAGTCAGAGAGTGATTGAAGAAGAACTTTTTTTTTCCTCTTCTCTGAATGCGACCTCTTTGGGGGACAAGGAAGAGTGTTTCTGGGTTTAAGAAATGTATAGCTTGCTTGGAAAGTCTAGGCAGCCATAGATAACTGGGCCCACATGAGTGCTTGAGCTCAGTGCATCCCTTGGTGTGGGCCACTTGCGTTCACAGTACCTTAGCTCAAGTTGATTTCCTCTTGCTGCATCCAAACAGGCTGTGTTGAACTGAGGCTCACCAGTTTTCCTATGTACCTTGGTCCCTACCAGCAAGAGATCCTTGTAGCACTTGGATCCCACCTAGCTTAGCTCAATTGTGCCAACTTTATTCTGGTGAGACAGAAAGGCAAGGACAAGATGACTAGATCTGCTGGAATTCCTTTGAAGGATTGGTGTGAGCTGGCTGGAGCTAGGCCAGTGTTGAAAATGACCCAGCAGGATTAGTGTACACGTTTAAGTCCTGTTCCACCACGACTTCTCACATTCCGAATTTGGCTTCGGAGAGGACAGCTGAGATGATCAGGGAAGTGTGACCCTATCTAGTAAGAGAAAGCTAAAAATTTGACTCAGTGTAATTAGCAATAAAAGGCTGTTAGATCTGTGAAAGCTGTCATCCTAAGAAAGGGTACTGAAGAAGCAGATGCCAAGATGAGAAAACTATAATGTAGTCCTCAACAAATGGAGGCTGCAAATGAGAAGAATGCTTCCAGCCATATAGTCAAGTTATGAAGCATCCTTCCCATAGCAACAGTGGAGAGAAAAACTAATTGTCTAGGATGTTGCTGATGAATTGCCAGGCATGAGTAGCAATAGTAGCAGGGGCTACTACACAGAACATCCCTTCCAAGCCAGAGCCTACTTCTCATTTTCCATGCTAAGCTCCCAGCCCTGTGAGAAGGGGTGAGAAATATGCTTCACTTCTACCCTCAGGTCCTTCACCAAGGAGTGGGATGAGACAACTTTGAGCACATCTTAAGGAATAACGAATAATTTAGCATGGAAGCTTTGAAGAGGAAGAGGTGTTTAATGTTAAGCTGTAGTTTAAACCAGTTCTATCACCACTGGCTTTCTTTAGAAGGAAATTACAAGATGAGGAACTGTCTGCTTTTAAGTACAAACAAGTATATTTTGCATGTACTTTTTTCACAGAACTGCAGGGCAATATTGACTATCTGAAGCTAATCTGGGCAGAGGAAATGAACCATCAAATCTCAGCAGAGAGGATGAAGACTATAATGCTGGCTGCTGAGAGCAATGCAAAATTCCTCTTGAATATCAGTGGAAAATGATGATGAGATATTTTCACAGGGTGGATATACAAAACAAAATAGATACATGGTTCACAGCAAAACACTGGCAGGAGTACCTTGGTATCAGGAAATAATTTTCATATCTTCTGGGATTCTCCTAAATTAAATGCTTGATGTTTTAGAAAAGTGATGTGAGTTGTTTCAGGAATGTATCCCCCAAGTTCTTATTACCATGTTGTTGCTGATTTTCTGCAATTACACAAAGATAGGTAACTACTTAACATTCAGTGACTAAAGCCAGTAGCTGTATGACAGATACCAGCCATAGGAATGGAGTTGGCCAAAACAGGATAATTCAGAGGAATGCAGTGACTTACTGCCTCTGCTAGATCAGCAGCCAAGCTGTTTGAGAAAGCAAACCCTGCCACTTGGTTTTTTCCTTTAACGTTTTTAATAGCAGTACTTTTTCTCAGTGTCTATTCCACCTCAACTCTTCAGACTCTTCTTTTTAAATTATTGCAGACAATCTTTACAGGTAAAAATGCCTCCTATGGTCAACAAATTTGTTGCTCTTTAGCAAGAGGTCCTGTGTACCAGGGACTTGTCAGACTGGGTGCTCTCTGGTCCAGTTGTTAGTGCTGAAAATGTTAAATTGTGTTTCTGTAGTTAATAGGCAGTCTGGATATTTCCCCAAGTCAATGGCTCCCCTCGTGTTGTTACTGGTTGCCTCTCTGCATAGCTAAAAACAGATCTTGGCAAAATCGAGAGGTATTCTTCCATCGTTGGGCCTGCCTGTGTACATGATCACCAATAATCAGCTGCGCAGTAGCAGCTTGTTTTCTGCTATCTGGCTTGTTGGAGATGATATATGAAGTATGAAGAGTAGTGTGAGATGTTTTTCTGAAGCTACGTTAAGCCTACTGTGCTGACAGCAGCAAAACAGAACTTGTTTTGACAAGGAGTTCAGCTAACATGACACAAAAGCTAAACGCAGGGAAGATGAGGATCTCTATCAGACCCTGGTAATTTTTTTTTCTTTTGTGGGTCATTTTTAAAAACCTTTTCCTGGCACTCTGCTAGGTTTCCAGAGTTTTTCTGAGCTATCACCTCCACAATGTGGAAGACAGTCCTTGGGTTTTTTTGCACTGGTCTGTGTTGCTTCCAGCACAGTCTCTAAGATTTATTTTGAGACTTATGGATCATTACAATATTGGTAGTGTGGCATCTTTATGCAGTTGTATTGTGTCACTGTGAGCTGTTGCTTCCGAGGAGGCTGATGCAGTTCGACAGGAGAAAGACAATGTCATGTCCAATTACATGTTTTTTCTGTGCTGTGAGGCATATATGAGGAGTGAGAACCCCAGCACAGATGGCTTAAACCTGTCATCACTCTACATTTTCTCTCAGGCAAGCGAGGGGAAGTCAAATCATCTTCAGGGCATGGATCAGGCAGGACTTTCTTGTACTGTAGCCATCCAGGGGCAATTGCTACCCCAACAGGTCATTGAACCAGCTCATTCTGCCACAGTCTGAAAAATTGATTGCTTTGTGTCTAGCATTTATTCATGCTGAGATGGGTATGAAGAAATCCTGTGCTCCAGTGTGTAAGGTGGTTGCATAGAAGCTGAAAAGGCCCCATTCTCCACATCCCGCATTACTGCATGAAGGCTTTGCATTATTCTGAAGGTTGAAGCATTTGAGGTTACAAAAATCAGGGTGCTGAAGGTTAATGGACCCTGAGAGTCTGTGACAAATAGCATTAAAGCTTTTCCACTGATCACCATACTGGGGTGTCCTCTGGGCCTGCCCAAGTTCTCTTGCTAAGGAAGGGGTGCATATGTTCAGGTATCTTTCCAGCATGATGCCAGGAGGCAGCTGTGGTCTGCACCCAGTAACCAGGGTTGCAGAGCCAATTGCACAGCTTGCCTGTACCATAGTTCAGATCTAGTGAGTTCGTTTGGGCCAGGATTTCATTCTGCCATTGGATATTTTTCAATTATATTTCTTTTTGTCTATGGGGTATTTTCTGCTGGGATCTCTGCTCTGGATAATGGACTTGCTGCTGCTGTGCAGCAGAGCAACCGCATTGGTACAGGGGAGTTGATCTTAACAATAAGGAGCCGCTCCAGTGTTGTCTGGTAAGTGAGGGTGGTTGGAAAGCCTGCTCACTCATAGAAGTGTGCTACAGGAAGTCTTTCTTCTCCAGTTTGTTCAGCATTCACCAGTCACCAACATGCAATAATGAGAAATCAGTCTTCCCTGATGCTGTGGGGTTTGGATGACAAGCTGGTTCCCAATGGCCAGATGACAAATGACTGTTGTATCAGTAACTGAGAACCCTTCTCCAGGGCTCCATGAGCTATGGGGGCCTTGTTCCCTGCAAGGCCATCCTGACCATATTGCAGTGAGGTGAGCTCAAAAAGTACCTTTATCTCTTGCATCTCTTCCCAAACTGCTGCTCTTCAAACAAAATACTGAGTAAAATTATAAGTGTTGGAAAAGCATTCTGGGATTGTAAGCTGGGAGCAACATTACGGTTCATTAGAAGAATTTAGAAAAATCTTTGCCCTTCATAATGCTGAGCCTCTTTCTGCTTTCACTGAAAGCATCTGCAGAGCTCCCACTGACCTCATCTGTGCAGGACAGAGTCAGGAGATGAAGCGCTTGTTTTGCTGCCTTGCCCATGGGAGTCAACAGCTGCCACTGACTGCGAACCTGGTTCTGGCAGGTAGATAAAGGAAGGAGGAGCCCCGTAATATGCAGGATAAATGATTAATAAGTTTCATAATTTGTTATTATAACAACCAGCTGTTTGGTTTTTGCCTTTGTGTGTCCATGTGCTTGTGCTGAGCAAGAGACAGAAGCGAATAGCAGAGTGCACGCAGCTGTCAGGGGGTCAGTGCAAGCCCTTCTGGGGGAAACTCACCAGTGTAGGCAGGAGCTGGGGAAAAGCTGAAGCTTTGGGGAGCAAGGAGTAGAGTGAGTGCAGTATGGCTGCAGAGAATTAAAGAGCTGTGGCAGTTATGCTGGGATGTGGCTTAAGTGGTGGAAAGGAATACAGCCAGAAGCTCAGCTCGTGCAGATGGGCCAGGCTCATCGGTCAGTGAAGTTGTAGCAATTTACAGGAAATGAGAGAGAATGCTGCAGTGAGAGCATAGTCTGAATGCTGTCCAGTCCTCCTCTCGGGAAGCTCAGCAGATATCAGTCTCAACTGAAGGACTGAAGTAGGAAAGAGTTTCAGATAGCCCTGAGAACAGTGGATGTTAGTGGAAGAGCCAGCCTCTTGCTCACAGCAAATTCTACGTGTGTACTTCCTTCAGGTGGAGTTGGTCTGATATTTAGCTTTTTGTACCACTTACTCAGCAGTCCTGTTTTACTATAAAAATGTCACCAGAACTATGCGTTAGGGTATAGGAAGTGCAGGTACTCTTTTATCTACTCCTCTCCATGTCCAGCTGAGAAAGCACAGACAGAGACCTGTTTTGCAGAAGCTTTGGGTCAGCATTGCTGTCCTATGCAGGGGTGGGGCTGAGGCTCATGGTAGTATTGCTCTAGGGTTTGCATGAACACGTGGATATGCCTGGTTGCAAGAAAACATCTTCAGTAACACAGAGATCACACTAGCAACCACTTCTGGATGTGAGAGAATATTGTCCTAATATTGTCATAATTGCTGAAGTCACGGGAATATCTTTTCTCAAGCTGATGATGTAATGGGAGATGAGTATTGGGCAATAGAGATAATGAACCCAAATCATCTGAAGTGGCTGACTTGCTGAATGGACCTCTATGTGTTTGGTGAGTAACTGGATCTGCTCTGTAGTTTTCTAAAGGATTGCTGTACCCATCCAGTGTTGTCCTGCATAGCATGTAGTTTGTATGAGTATCCAAGACTTATTCCCAACTCATGCTTTTCACTGTGGTAAGGGAATGTGTGAGATGCAGGGCATTGGGTCAGATCCATGTGTGTGTTCAGTGAAGGACCTTGAACCCTGGCTAGAGATGGATTATTCCTCCTCTGTGGTTATAATGAATCTTCTGTCGGTGGCCAGCACAGTCTTATGTTTGCTAGCTGCTGCAGTATCACACACAGGCTCAATGTTCCGTCCAGCCAAAAGCCAGGTGATAAGATAGGATGCTCTCGGCTTTGCTTTCAAAGGGACTTTTGCCCCTGTCAGAATCATTCCAGTCTCCCAAGGCACTTTCAAATACCACCTGTGTGCAAGAACGCAGGTGCTAAGTTGCATCTCCAGGCTTGCTGAGAGCTACTAGCTGCACACTGGAGTTTGACACTGCAATAATAGATTTCTTTTGTCAGATGAAATTAATCTTGGATTATCTGCTTCACCAATCCAAATACGGGCTGCTACATTAGCATCCACTTTCCTTAGGCTTGAATCTTCCAGGAAATAGATGCAAATTGGAAAACCTACGTAAGTTAACCGAGGTTGTAAATCCCAGCCACATCACACGTGAGCCCGGGAGGTAGAGAATAGCTTTCAAACCACTTCCCACAAATGGAGAGTGAGTGCTGCACTCTCATACATCTTATTACAGCTGTGGTGAGAAACAGACTTGCTAATACAGTGCCCTTGTGCTTGAAGCAACCACTCCCATTTAAAGAACAAAAAATGCTGTCATCTACCTCTAGCCACTAGAATCCAGATTAACTTCTGCCCTCTGAATTAACACACTAAAACTTTGTAATTAGTCACTCAGGGCTGCACTCAAGAGACATGACACAAGCCTGCTGTCTCAAGAAGTCTGTGGTCAATCAGAGGAGCACTTTGCTTTGTCTCTCGTTCTCCCTGCCCACATCACCCGCAACGTTAGGGTTTCAGTTTTGGCTAGTAGGTGATTCTGAGGGGCAAAGCGTGAGAGGGTGCGTAGTGAGGAGAGCCAAAGCTGCACATTGCAGTACAGAAGTGTCTGAGCTCATGAAGATCCATTTACAACTGGAAGCAGGATTGCCAGGGTGGAATATTTTTGTGCCTGGACCACTCAGATGTGGGGTACTCTGGCATAGCTTTCTGGATCAAACCAAGATACTCTGTCCTCTGCTTTGCTATCTGTATGTTAAGCCCTTTGTCTTTGCACTGCATCACAGACATACCTTAATTGCCCCAGATTTAATTCCAGGAAATGCCCATGTTGTCATGGTTGGGTTTTTTCTTTTTTTTTGCAGTTCAGACCGTATCCCTCCAACTGAAGCCTTAGAAACTTCAGAAATGTAGTCTAAGCATGGTGTAAAAACATGCTAGGAGTGGAAATGCAATTAAGGTACCTTAACCGCCTTTACTCTGCCCTGCAGCAATGCAAAGGAAAACAATTTGATTTTAAAGGTTATTGTAATCTAGAGCTTTAAACTCTAACATGCCGTAATCATTACAGAATGGTTATTGAAGTTTACCTTTGCCACAGTCATAAACAACTGCTAAGTAAACTGCACCTTTTCATTTTTATTAGACAAATAGCACAATAATAATGGTCATTGTGGCCGTTTTGTGAAAGGCTGAGGCAAGTATCAGAAACAATGACACTGTTAAATAGCGATAGTCATACCAAACACAGGTACGATACTCCTGACCTTTTTTTGGCTCCATCTGAAGAAGGAAAATCAGTGTATCGTAAGCTACATTTCAGTACAACCGCGTGTTTCAATCTTGTCCTGCAATCACTCACTCATGTGCTTCGCTTGATGTTCCTGGGGACTACTCACACATTTCATGTGAAGACTGGCATACATGTGTTTCTAGCATGAGGGACGGATCTATCTTTTCAAAGCTTTGCTTTTTCTTACATTTTGAAGCATGGGGATGAAGGGCAAAATAAAGGTCTTTGTCAGGTGTGCAGCAGGGCTGGTTTGGTCGGACCACATGGGTCCGCACTCTGGTAACTGCTGCCAGCCTGTCCATCACCTTGCCTCGTTCCACCATTTTGCTGATACAATGCGGTAGGTTGTGTGGCACCGCACAAGAGAAGAATCTGCCCCTTAGATTGATTTATCTTAATGAGATAGAGGGCTTGAAGTGCATGTTTTTCCATGTTTTTTAACATCTTTCAAGATAAAGAAACCTGCTGTCTTTATCAAAGAACAAGGCATTTAATTCTTGGTTGAGTAAAATCAAATTCTTCATATTACACGAAGAATTTTATCTGCCTATGTCTTCGCTGTTATGTATCTGCCTGTGAGCTGCAGGCTGAGGATTTAAAAACCTGTCATTGTTGGTCTTGACTTGTTGTCTGTGGTGTGAGGAAGGTTGAGCCAATCGCATACTTGGAAATTTCCACCTTTGTAGGAAGGGAAGGACAGAATCCGCTGTGGATCTGTGCTGCTGCAAGCCCTTCTGCTGGCTGTGCTTGAGATCCAGTTGTACGCCTGCAGCTCAGCTGTGCTGGGCAAGGGCCTTCACTGCACATCGCCCTGCTTATTATCAGGTGCACTGGTTTGTTAGTGCCTGAGCTGCCACAATCTGACACTTCATTTGGAAAGCATTCGCTGTCCTCTCCTGACACCATTCTGTGATCCATATTTTTTTACGGCTGGTATAATCTGAAAATCAAGTACTTCTGGCTGTTTTCGTAACTCCATATAGTACACTATATTCATCTGACCAGCTGCCATTTGCCTTTATTCTGCCCAGATCCAATTATTTTAAGTATCCACAGGTGAAGCATTAGATACCATGTGTCCTTTCCTTTTAAAAAAGGGAACTCTTTGTTTTATCTGTCATGGCTGGAGGTGGGAGCTCAGTTCCTGGTTATCCACTGGCATGTGACGTGACAAGTACTTCTGTGTGCCTCAGTTCTCTCATATGTGCTGTAATACTGCAGCACTCCTCCATTTATAACATGGTTAGAAGTCTACAATGTGCTTAATGTGACCAGGAGAGACTTTTACATCTGGTCTCTTTCATTTGTTCTGTCCAGTTTTATTAGTGAACAAAAGTTTATGCAGTATTACCTTCCTTCTGAAAGTAAAAGTGGTGATACTGGAGTCTTCTGTAGCAGGCATGGGCTGGGCTGGGATAGTTAATGGAAGTGAGGAGAAAGGGGGGAAAAGAACCCAGTTGTATTTGTTAGCTCAGTGTTTTTCAAATGTTTCATGTCTGCAGTGATAATAATAAAGTCTAAACTCTCCCCTCTCACACCTGCTTTGCATCTACACAGAGGTACTAGTGGCAATGGTGTTATGCCAGTATAATTGCTTTATCTGTTTGTTTTAAGAGACTGGCAAAGAGCTCTTGGCCACAAAGGTATGCGAAGAATGCAAGAGCAAGGTTTCTTTTGCCTGGGATCATAGCTACATGTTCAGCATCTCTCTAATCCTCTTTTCCTCCCTGAACTGTGTTTCTTGACCTCCTTGGGGGATTTTGATCCACCAGTAGAAAATCCTAATCTATTACTCAGCCATAACTGCCAGTGGAAATACACCAAACTAAAACCCTGATTGCCAAGACCTCTGAAATCTTGAGTGAGAGAAAGGTCTCCATCTCTGGTGGGTTCGTATGCTGCCTCAGTTTCCCCACTGCTCCTCTGACCTGCTTTCGGTGTCTCATGGTTTGCAGTGCTCAGCTGTTCACAGGTACAGGACATGGTGCTGCTTCTCAAGTAGCATACACTGCCCCAGCAGTTGTTTTGCTCCTGTGTAAGACCAGATGGACCAGGGGTTGCTCTAGAAGAAATCTAACGTTAGCGTGTGTAGGGAAGACCACTGAAAGACTGAGCTCTGTCAGCGTCTTGGATGTGGATGTGTCAGCCATGTGGATGTGTACACCCCACCACAGGTGGCATTGTACAGCAATGGCAGTGTTAGAAGCACTCCAAAAGGACAGGAGCGATGCCTAATTTAAGCAGTCTTGTCTCCTGAGCTCTGCAGTGGTGCTGGGTCAGTGATGCCAGTTAGAAAATACCAGCGCTTCTCTGTGGAAACAGAGAAATGTCTGGAGAGAGAGCTGGACTTTGTGGCATGGATGTCCCTACTGAGAGTCACAGCCTGTGCTCAGCTGAGGATTTCTGCTCTCAGTAATTTCCGAGCTAGAAAAACTTATACTGTCTTTTTAGGAGCTATTCAGTGATATTTAGCAAAAAAGTTTGTGGTTTCCGCTGTAAACCAGATAGGCCATTTACCCCCTCACAGCCATAGCTGCAGCATTTGGCAGGAATTGTCCCCTCAGTCACTGCTGGTCACCTCTCAGCCAGAGAACTGAATTGAGGCTGTGGAGACAGAATGATCTCCTTGCTCTGAGACCCTTCTGCCAGCTCAACCTACGAGCTCACCGACAGTGTGACAGAAAGTAGTGCTTGTGCTGTGTCCCTTCTGGTGCCAGTAGAGCTCTCAGCCAAACACCCTTTGCCTGCCTTAGGTTGTCAGAGCATCTTATGGCTTTGCCTGCCTGACAGCTGTGTGAAGAAGCTAGAAGAACCAGGTGGCTGTTTGATACACCGTCACCTCTACTGGCTGCCTAGGAGGAGACCCAGTAAGTCCTTGATGTGCTCAGCCAGCCCAGCACGTGGGGACACTGGGCTGGCTGAGGGAGGCACCCACCCACCTGGAACAGACACGGCCCATTAAGAGTTAATGCCTGCAATTAGAAATGAGCTGCAAGAGTTGGAGGTTTCAGAAAGATGACAGTGGGTGTGAAACACTGTAACATTCCCATTAATTTGAAATGTCTCCTCTCTGGCCAGAGAGAAGTGCCCAGATTTTTTAGTCAATATTAATTTTACACTTGGCACCACAGGAGAGTGTGAACTGCTGAGTTCACAAAGGGCCCATCTAATAAACAGACAATAGAAAATCAGAAAAGCGAAGATTGAGTTCACTTGCCCAGGCGATGAGAGTATAATAACCATGAGGCTGCAGAGGGCAATGGAAAATTCTGAGCTATAATGAGGAGTTGCAGCAAGTGCCTGTACCATGGCTCTCTGATGGGCACAGGTAGGAGCAGTGAGAGAAGGTGGGTGATGGAGCATTGTGCGGAAGGGAGGAGGTCTTGGATCTGGAATGAGGGACAGATGAGGAGGAGGATATCACGTCACAGGTGTGCTACAGGAATGGAGGGCCAGATAAGAAAAGCCAATTGTTCCGCTGCAAATGAATCCCAAGCCTGATCTCCATCTGATTTCCTTTAGAAGAGAGTTTGACATTTTAGATGGGCTCCCACATGCATGCCTGCTGCCTGTCAGGTGGTTCTTCCCATTTGGATCACCTCTCTGGCTAGCTTACTTTAAGCAAGCCATTCCTGTCTCCTGGTGGCCTGCAGAGTACTAGACATCAGGCTTTCAAAGCTTCGGTGATTAGCCAAGTAAATACTGCAGCAGTAAGGGATGAACTTGATTCCAAAGAGGCAGATGCTGCTGGCTTTCTAATAAACCCAGAGGAAACACTCTGGAAACAGGAGATAATTATAAGAAAAACAGATCACTTTAAGAGACATATTTGCCTGCTTTCCTCAGCTTTGAAGCAGTCCACAAAAGTGGTTTCTTTTATTCAATCTTGTTAGCATGAGATTTTCTAACCCCCCCCAGAACTTCTTAATTTCAGCACTGTATTGGAACCAACCCACAGGCACTTCAAGCTTACGTGTGTCCTTGTGCTTCATGCCTCGGCCTCTCCGTTCTTCCCAGGATAACAAGGTCCAAATCTGGATAACAGACTGAAGACTTCATTTCCTGCTTTGGCCGAGGTGATGTTTCAAAATAGAGATGCGTTTCAAAACAGATTGATTTTTCTACAGAATTGTTCTTTTAGTTCCCTTTTATTCTTGATGAACGTTTTTGATATCCATGGTATTTGAATTCTACTTCGATTGAAATGGCACCACTGCTATCAAAATTCAAAGCCTACATCTCAAACCCCAAGCCATTGAAATCCCTGACAAACTTAGTGCCCAGTTAATGAATACATCTTCAGGAGCCCAGATACTTTATTTTCATTTCTATAACATGTTAGTGGTTTTGATCTGGCCGTTAAAGAAGCAAGGTGAAAGAGTAAGAAGATGCCTGTATCTGCATTATCTGTCTGACCAGTGGATGCTGCATCTGATCAGCTGTAATATTCAGGACTGATTTCTAGATAGAGAGCCACTGATTGTTTTGAATCAGAAAAGGGAAAAGAGGTCTAGCCTTCTCAGCATAGAAGGCAGTTCTGGTCCTGACAGTGAGATGAAAAGAAAAAAGAAATGCAGGGCATGCAAAGCTCTTGGTAAGAGGCCCCTGGACTGTCTTATCTGACATTGCAGCTTCTCAAGTCTGTTCCTTTTCAAGCTTTCTAGCCTACAATCTGAGATGAAAAAAACCTCTTGCAATCTGGGGGCTTTACTGGTGTTTCAGTCAAGCTATAAATACTTTTGGTACCATCTTTTGGTACCCAAATTTGCAAGGCTCATGAGTACAACCAAAAAACATCTGTTTGGAGGCATGAGTTAACACCTATTGAGCATCCCTCTGCAGCTGGATCATGCCCTTCTCCTGCTTCTTGTTCCTTGCAGCCCTGGAGACTCATACTGGAACTCCTGTGGTGTGGAACAAGGACTTGGACCTCTAGCAGCTGTGTGCTCCTGGGGGATTGGTAGAGCTGGGAGTGCCACCTGGTTTGTTGTTGGTCTACCAGCAGGAAATCCCGCTCACAGGAGTGGAGTACAGCACAGGAAGACCATCTATTTTTTTTTTAATTATTATTTTTAACCTTCTTTCACATCCCATTTGTGAAATGTATGCTGAAAGGTAACTAGCTGTCTTTGTACCATTTGACTGTGATTCCAGCTGTGCTGATAGTGGCTGTATCTGGGGGTGATGGAGGGATAAGGAAGGCAAGTAAAGCTCTGTCTGTCATCAGAACTCCTGCCCCAGCTTTCTTGATATGTAAGTAGAAGTTGTATTCCCACCCACACCTCTGCAATGAAGTGACATCTCCTCTTTCAGCCCTTCATAAACACAACCTCCGTCTTCTTCCTTTTCTTTTTAAAACATGCTCTCTTTGTCCGTTTGCCTTAGCACCTCAGTGTGGTGGTTGGCAAAGACCACACCAGGGTTCTGCTGTCTGACATGATTTTGATCAGGCCAGAAGGATTACCCTGAGTGATACATATTCGTTCCAAGATAACCACCCACTTAGTAAAATGCTTCATTTGGCCAAATAGATGGACAATTAAACAACTTGAAAACAATAGCCCTTTTGTGGTTGCTACTGCTCTGTGATGGTGGGAGTAAGAGGCCTTGGTATAGATTGGTGCTGGGGAAAAGTCATTTAGTTTCACTGTTATTTCTTGCGTGCAGTGATCATTGATACATTTGTAATGAGGCCCACCCTCCTACACAGAGTCTATGACAGGGATTTATTTAGCAGGATGCAAATGGGGCTTTATCCCCAGCTCTCACTAGACCTCCTTTCCTTCTGAGCTCTTTCCCCGGGCTGCTTGGTGAGGGTATTGATAGCACTTTCTTGCTCCCCCACTCTATCACAGAACATAAAATGTTGGCAAAACAGATTTGCAATTTGGATCCAGAATTCAACATTTGAGCAGCCTTGAATGCTAACAAATTGCCAGGACTGGAAGGTTTCACCTGAGGTCTGAGCAACTCAAGGATGAAATAGCTGTATTGCCAAAGGCAGTGTGTAACATTTCTTTTAAAAATTTCTTGGCACCTGAAGCATGTAGGGTGGGTAAATATAACATCAATCTTTAAAAAATGTTTTGGGAGGATCCAGGAAACCAAAGGCTTGTAATCCAGGCATCTGTAGTACCTAAACTAGTAAAAGCTGTAGTAGAAAAATACATATTTGACAATGAAATAAACGCAATCAGTTTTGGAAAAGTCAGTGTGGTTTCTGTAAAAGCAAGAGGTTTAGTCTTGCAAACTTCTTCGAGTTCTTTGAGTAGGTAGATAAGAGTGAAACAGGTGATACTAGATTTCTGTAACACTTTTGGCACAGTTACTTTATACCTTGCTGGGAGCCTGAGCAGGCATTGCCTGGGAGAGAATGTCCTGAGATGTATAAATAATTGACAAAGAGGTGGGAGAAAAGTCATCCCAAAGGATGGATGTTGCTAGGGGAGTTTCATGGGTTGGTGCAGGGATTGATATTGTTTAATATATTCAGGAATTATGCTTGAAAATAGGGAGAACATTGAGATTTCAAACTTTTCTGATAAAATCAAGTTATTCAAGGCGGCAAAGACAATGGTCAGTGGTGAGGTATTGTTGAAAAATCCTATGAGACTGAATGGCTGGCCAGTAAATTGGTGGGTGAAATTTCGCGTGGATGAATGTGAAATGAGGCATGTACAGAAAAACAGTGCTTGCTGTGAATATCAAATCATGGGCTTTGTGTTGACCATACCACTCCGAAGCAAAATCTTGGGGTTAATTCAGATAGGTCCATGAAAGCATCAGGTCAAACTTAGCAGAAAGACAAATCAAACACTAGAAGTTAAGAAAGGAATAAAGAACAAACGAGAAAACACTATTGCACTCTTCTGGATGGGGAGTGTGTGTGTGTGGTTTTGGTTTTAGTGTTTGGGTTCTTTTGTTTGTTGTTTGTTTGGTTGTTTTCTTTAATTTAAAAAAGCCTGGTGTGCTTTCACCTTGAATACAACATGTGGTTCTGTTTTCTTCATCCTCAAGGACTATACTAGACGTGGGAGCATTCCAAGCATGGTTTCTGTGCAGGATTGAATGAGAAGTTGCTTTCAGATTGGAGGAGTGAATGACTAAGAAGTTTAGCAAAAGATGGGAGAGCATGGGTAGGGACTGACTGTTTATTGTCTTCCCCTTTGCAAGAACAATGGCCTTCCAAGGAAAACCTTGGCATGAACCATCATGAATGTTCTTGCCTCTTATTTTCTAGGTTGATTTTACTCATGTACAATGGAATCATCTCTCCTAGGGAATACTGCTCTCCTATCTGAGTTTCTTTCCCAAAAAGGGAAGACAAAGTCCCCCTAGGTAAAATCCTATATGATAACTGATGGATTTGCTATTCGGGCCCAGCCTCCACATAGAGGTTTGGCTGCGGAGGGAGTTTCCTCACCTGGATGAATCCCTGTCACTGGTATTTATACCATACATGTGTGATAATCCTTTTGATCTCTGTAGGCATCTGGGATTCTTCTGCTTGGGTAACTGGCAGCTAGCCTAGCTCATCTGAACTGGCAGCTGCAAAGGTGGAGACTGATCAGAAATAGCTGGAAATTGATAGGACGCTTTCTGGAGGCTACTCTTCCCTTTGCACTTTGAAGGTATTGCATGATTTATTGACATGTTTTCACCGTAACTTATAGACTCACCTTTCATCTCTGTCGTCACAGTGATTCAAGTCCTTTCATAAGAGCTGGGTAGGTGAAAAAGTGAGAAGGTGGAGATAGGAAGACGCAGGGCTCAAGGTGCATTTCAGAGCACTTGCATATTCAGGTGTAGTCTGTCTTACTGGCGACTAAATACACCTGAGTTGCAATCTGCAAATCCCAAATGATCTGTGGCTTAAAGAACTCAGAGAGTGTGTTGGAGTGGACAGATATTTTATCACCTGCAATAGCACAGGGCCCTATCCAAAGGCCAGTTAGGAGAGCAGAGCAAGACTTTTCATGTCATCTTACTCTTTTATGTGCATCATTACAGACATCAGCTCTGATACCTTGTCCCTGTGCAAGGCGTGTGTAATGTTTAGGTCATAAAGATTAAGGTTTGTGTTCATCCTTGGACAGTTAGCACATAAGGATTAAAAACACTTACCAGGAAAGCCTGTGTGGATGGCTCTCTTCTAGCTTATCCCTGTTTTTCCATCACTTCTTTTCTAGTGTTTGGTTTCTAACAACTTGTAATCAGCTAATACTTGTGCTGTTAATGGAGGTATTTTACCATCTCTGCTGGTACCAAGTTGTGTGTGTTTCAGTTACTGGTGGTTTCTGCAAACTGTCTGCTCAGTGGTATTTCTGCTCACAGTTACCTTGGCGTTGGGGAAAACAACCTGCAGATTTACCTCTGGGAAATGTGTGGGGAGAGTGCCACTGTGTGGTGACACAGAGAATGTCATCTTTTTCACAGAAGGCTTAAAAGAGCATCTCTTTGAAGTTAATAGAGGCATCCTGATTTCTGCCCAGGATGTGAGTTGTGGCTGGGAAAGGAGCAGGAGCAACTTCAGTTACTTGTATTTTGCTTATATATTCTTTTTCCTTCCCTTCTTTCTCCTGATAGCCTTTTGACAAAGGAAAGGCTATGTATTCTGTTCCAGTTGTGTGTTAACTTTGTCTTTCCTCAAGGGACAGTGAAAAAAAAGAGGTAAGAACAGGACACATATAGATAATATACTGTCCTGCAATTTTCTCCAAGCAATTTGTTGCAAATTGTCTCAGGCATGGATGACACAAGTTCAGGGACTTAGGGCTGTGCTTTCTGGTACCTGTGCCAGTGATGCTGGGGCTGTACTGTGATCATTCCTCTATTACAGCATGCATTTGGCACCCCACAGTGCTAACACTGAGACTAAAGTCTTCCTAGTCCCCTCTCCCGGCACCCTCGTAACCTGGTCACTTGGCATTACTAAGTAGGTCTCCCACCTTAGTGCTTGCTTTTCAATGCCTTTTAGCTCTAGGCCCTTAAATATTAAATCTGTGGCTTTGATTCTGCTCTGGGGAAGTGAACTCTTCCTTCTGAAGGTCCATTGTTGGTTATATGGTTGAATGGAAGAACCAGCAGCGGTAAGCAGCAGCCACCTTGCCAGGGGCATAGCCTCTAGGCTGTACCTGTGCTGTAAGCTTGGCACGGGCTATGTGGCTAATCCAGCAGTGTGCTTAGTGGTTCTTTGCAGACATCCTTCCAAAACAGCCTGATTTCATGAGCTCTACAGCCTGTTCATAAGAATTTTGTTAGTATTTAGAAGGATATGTGAGCTTCCCCCTTTCACTCTTCCTTTCACTCTGTTAAGGCCTAGAAGATTTCAAGTAATGGTATCTTGAAACTTCATGTGGATTACACATCACAAAATTGGGGAAGGGAGAATGGTATGCACTGCCAGTGTCCCTTCTTTAGCATGAATGTATTTGATGTAGTGTCCTGGACACACCAGCCTTTAGCCTATCCAGTAACTTTCTACAAGAACTTTGGAAGAAGGGCACAATCACTACAAGAGCCTTATTCAGACGTGGAGGAAAGACAGATTTGTCTGTATTACACTGCATCTCTCTTACAGAAATTCAGACCTCCCAGCTGGGATGCTAGTAGAACCCTTTTGCCAGCAAAGCATCTTCAGGTAGCTGTAAGTACCATCAGTTCATGAGGAGCTACTGCATTTCTTTTACACACCACCTTTATGTGGTGCTGCTGAGCTGCTCCTTTGGATGGCAGCTGGAGGCATAATCGTGGGCCTGAGCTGCCTCCCACGGAAATCTGCATCTTCCTCCATAGGTACACCTACCCCCAGTACTGGGGATGCTGCTTGCTGTGCCTGCCAGACTGTGCTCCCCAGCCATAGGCTTTCTACTCTGTCTTGGGGGGTAGTCCTCTGATGTGGACTGCTGCCATGGATCCTTCTGATGCTCTTGGTTGCTTCAGGTCACCAGTGAGAATTATCCAGCCTTTACTTTCCCCTTGGGATCTAGTCTTCATTCGTACTCAGCTGTCAGCTGGTGGAAGGTTCATTTTGTGTTACAAAGGTCCTTTAAGGCCATCTCTGGGCCATTGTTCACAATATCTCCACAAGGCTTTATTGAGCAGGGTGTGAGCTCTTTCTAGTTCTAGCTGCACCTTTCTTGCCTGCAGCAAAGCTGCTCCCTCTTCACTTCTCATTCTCGGTTGTCTCACCTTCTTTGTCTGCATGTTGTCAGAAGCAGTAACTGTCTCTTGCTATAAAGGTAGAAGAAGATCAGCCTTCTTACCAGCTGAGAGTGTTTATGGTGTTGCTTTTCCAGGATTCATCCTTCCTATTGCAAAAGCCAAATTATTCCACCTCTGGTAATTAATTATCAGTGTTTTGGGCCTGAAATAGTGAGATATCCTTTAGCTTTCCCTGTGTGAATCACAAGCTTTGTAGCTGTAGTACTCGTTGGACATGGTTTAGTGGTGACCTGGTGTGCTGGGTTAATGGTCGGACTTGGTGAACTTGAAGGCCTCTTCCAATCAGAATGATTCTATGATTCCAAAGACTCTAATACCCATCCAGTTAAGAATATTTTTGCAGCCATGGAGAACAAGTAGAAATTAATTCTAGTCCTTGTGAATCAGCTTTTCTGGCCTTTTGATAGATACTGCTCTGCATGAACATACTTAGTAACTACGTGGCCTAGTTAAAAACTTCATGTCATAGAAAAGAGAGCTGGGAGGCAGCCTGAGAGGTTGCTAAACACCCTTCATTTCTAGGAGGAGCCTTATTACCATCTATGCCAATCCTAGTATGTGTGACCCAATTTTAGCCTCTCTGTGGGCAGAGGCTCCATAAAATTGTAGCTTACTCCAGTGCTTTACTGTCCCGACCACGAAGTCATTAGACTTTCCTTAATGTTCCACCTAACTTTCCCTTCTGTATTTAAACTGACATTTTATCCTATCCACACGTTATTGCTTTCCTAGATGCCACACTGTTCTGTGTATTTGAAAGCCATTATTGTGTCCTTCCTGTTCTCCTATCCCTAGGTTTAACAACCCGGCTCCTCAGTCTTTCCTCACAGGTCTTGTTTTCTGAGCCTCTGACTTTTGGAGGCCTTCCAGCAAGTCCACAACTTTCTCAAAGTGTAACCCTGCATCATCCAGAGAGTTCAAATTGCTGTTGAGCGTAATATGAAAGAATTAAAAAATGGTGTACTACGGGGTACACTTCCATTACAATGAGAAAATAGAGCGTGGCAAATCTATTTCTTATCTTGTGGAAATCACACCTCAGCCTAATCTCCAGTTAAAATATTCACTAATAATAAGCATGTATAGAACAATTACTATGAAACTAGCTTTTATTACACTTAGGAGATACAGGTTTGTGCACAGGAGAGTTTCTGACAAGATCAGGATAGCAGTGAATGAAGCTCTTTATATACACCTGTCTAACAGAAAGGGATTATACACAAATGAATCTACGGCTGGTGCTAGCCTGTGTGTGTCGTGCTGTACAACAGTGGCCAGTCTAGTTTCTGGAAGAGTGGAGATAAGGGATAGAAATGCAGGCAGAGACTTGTGCTGCATTGTGGTGAAATCTGGATATTTCCTCAAGGAGACTAGTAACTATCTTGCAGGCACAAGCTAGCCTTTGTGTAGGGCAAGTCTTGCTGCAAACACACAAAACCCTCTCAGGAAACAAATATCTTAGCAAGTCAGTCAAGAGTGAACACCTTCACTAATTTGACTCCTCTCCTGCCCTCGCCCCCCCTGTCTAAGGAGAGGGAGTTTGAAGGACTTCTGTCCTCTAAATTTGGCTGCTGCTATTTTTCTGTTGGTTGGTCCAGCTCATGCTTGTTCCTCCTTCATGGGACCTCCAGAAGAGCAATTTCACCGGAAGGTGTAGTTGTGACCAGGCTCTAGCCCTTGACCAGACACTACTCTTCTCCATAGTGGCTTCTCTGAGGTGCTCTGGAGACAAAAGCAGGATAGACAATGTTGAGGCAGTCCTGTTCTGCACGTGACAACCAGGATCCAGGTCTCTGGTTACCACAGTGCTCTGCTGGTTTGAGGTACACCGAAATCAGGCAGCTCAAATCTTTTGTCTTTCAGAGCTCACCTCTTGGCATTGAGGCTGCCCAGGGGAAGAAATCCTGGAATTTGGATGCAGGGGTAGAGGCAGCAGGGACCAGATCTACCGGCCTGCTCAGGGGGACCTTTGATGGTATCCTCATGTACCTGGCTGCATGGAATCAGCACATGGTAAAACTTTATCTTACCTAGATATTGATATCTAAAATACTCATCTTAATTCCCCTTCATTGCCAAATGTGCAGCTACTATCACAGCACAGAGTGGCAATGGACACAGTGGTTCATTCGTGTTTGTAAAGCATCTAAACAGTGTGGTAAGGACCACTGTTGTGAAGTCCGGGGGAAACAGATCATTTTACATTTTGAAAAAGGGTTGCACAGAACAGTAAAGAAGTGGCCAAAAGGCTAAAAAGAAACAGCAATGTTTACTGGTTAGAGGGACCAGCTTGTGAAATGAATGGGAATGCTGTAGAAAAAATTGTTGTGTGTTCCTGGAGGGCTCCTATGATCCTTGGCTGTTAAACCATAGGAGTGGAAAAGAGGAATTCATTTTACCTCTGGTTTAGTGGAGGTCAAGGCAGCTACTGAAGTAAGGCATGCTGCTTTGGTACCTTTCTTCTTAAAAGTTATTGATATTTGAAGATGAGGAGAGGAGCACAGTTTTTTTTTTTTAAGCTTTACAGTGTGAGACTCAAGGAGCTCAGTCTATTTAATTTCTTAGAAGAATGGTGTGAGTGGACTTGATAACACTGTAGAAGTATTGCTGAGCAGGGGAGGTAGGGAATAGGTAAGCTGGGTGCTTATCTGAGCAAGGTACGATAAGAACCAGTGCCTGCAGTTTGAAAACACACAAATCAAATTGTAAGCCAGGCACCCTTTTTAAAGGGGATTAGCCACGGGAACACATGACCAAGGGTAGTGGTACATGCTCCATCCCATGATGTATTTAAATGAAGAATGTGGTTTTCTGGGACTGATGCTTCAGTGAAGTATAAAAGTTTTGGACTCAGTCCAAGAATAACGCTGAAATGACAGCTATTTATAGACAGAGTTATCAAATCATTTCTCTTGGCCTTAAAGCTAATGAAATTATAAAGTGTGGATATTAAATTAAAGACACTATCCTCCAATATATGGCCAATAAAGATTAAATAGGACTTTATGTGCCAATTTTATATCTGACATTTCCTAACTAGAAGCTTAATTTCCACTATATCAACGGTGTTCTATAGCACTTGTGGACATCTCTGCTTTAGTGCTGTAGAATCAGGTTTAATCCTTCCTTGCCAGGAAGTATTTGTGTGAAGTGCAGATTTCTTCATGTCATACAGAGCATAACAATTCAAGTTCTGACCTAGGCATTGTGATTACACGATGTTTGTACCACATGCAAGCACCTTTGTCTGTAGTGATATTTTTTAAAAAATAGTATCAAAATATGTTTTGTTTAAAAATGAAAAAACTTTGTGTCTTTCCACACTAGTGTGTGTGCGGGAGGATTTTTGGTAGATTAGTTTAGACATATTTTAAGCATTTAGATTAATAGATAAGAACTCTCAGGTACTTGAAGTCATACACTGTGTAATGATTTGGGGATTAGACATTGTTGCAGGGGTGACCAAAGGCTTTTCTTAGCATTTCATGGTGATTTTGTGTTATTACTGTTTAGGAACTCCAAATAAAGCCTTGAGCCACTTTGCCTAAGACTTGTGTGGTTGCATGGTGGGAAATGTATCTCTTCCCAAGGAAAACATCGTTTAAGTAAGATGTTACCTAGTTTGTGCATTATCCACGTGGGAAAGTGGGTACAAAGAAAAGGTGACTTTCCTGAGGTCACAGAGGAAGCATATGTCAGCCCCAAGAACTGGACACATTTCCAGAGTCCCCGTGTGCATCTTTACCCAGGAGATCATCGTTCCTGTGTTAATAAGGTGAGGACTGATACTTTCCAGACTGCAGTAAGTGATTCTGGTGCCTTACTGACTTTTTCAGAAATTACTGAGGTACTGAAGTAGCTGCAAATCTTTTATATGGACAGCTCTGAGAAAAAACATGAGTCTCCAGTTTATTCAATTGTACTGTCACTGTAAGCAATTTACTACTTGACATAAAGAAAAGTCTCAGACTTTGTGTCTAAGATAGTGTAATAGCATTTATACAGGTACAGGTTGAGATATTCTAATTCTCTAGTTTTGCTAATGGTGATGTGCCAAAAAACCCCAATATACGTGTCTTAAATATACTGATTCAGTCATATGAAAAGTCTGCATTCTCCTTTGCAAAATACTTGTGGGGACTTTCGCCAGCTCTGATGGTTGTTCACACAGTTAATACAGAATGCCTAACTTAGAGCTGGGCAATATCTCCTTTCTAAATGTGTTTATGCTCAACTGAAGTTAGCTTCCCATTTTTATTTGTGGCTTACAGTAAATGCCCTGAGCACATTTTGCACTCAGATTAATAACTAGTTTGTCATCACAGACTTTCCTGGGGCTACCCATTCAGGGTTTTTTGTTTTGTTTTGTTTTTCTTTCATAAAACAGGGTCAGCATGATTCTTTCTAGCGTTTGTAAAGAGGGGAGCCCATGAAATGATCGGTTTCCTTTATTCAGATCATTCATTTCACATTCAGAAACTGGCTTTATTTTTAGTAAGCAGGGCAGTGGTACAAGCTGCATGCTGTAAGTGGTCTGGTTGGGGATTTTTCTTATTTTTGGTTGTTGCCAGTTCAGTGTGAGATTCCAGGCGGGTTGAAGTGAGCTCAGTTTCACTTGCTGTCACTACTCAGGACTGCCATCAGAAGGAGATCGCTGGCAGTGCTCATGCTGCTTTCCATATCACTAACTGGGAGCGCAATAAATAGGGTTCGGCTCGTTGTAAGGCTCCTGAAATGAATGTGTGCAGAGACTTCGGTTAGCTGCTGCTCTCCAGTGCAGAAGGGGTGTCAGCTGCTGGGAACATCTGTCTTTCTCTCCTGCCTTCATTGCTAGGTCTGCTGGGGTTGGGTCAAGTGGCGCTGCCCAACTTCTCAACAGGTAATCTTGTTCCTTTCTTACTGCGTTAGCAAGCCTGCGTTTGAAATGTGTATGCAGAGCTCATCTCCAAGACGCTGGGGTTTATTAAGGCACAGGGATTAATAAATTGCATCTTGGTAATTAAGAGAGACTGTATGGAAGTAGGTTCACTGAAGTTGCTGCCTCATAGGTCCCCACGCCGGGTTCCAAAACGCCTGTCCTCACCAGGAAACACAGAGGGCCATTTCCTGGTTTTGTGCAAGTGGACAGTGCTTTGCAGATGTCAGTGGTTGGGCTGAACAAGATAGTGATTCCGTAGAGGAGCAAGGCGTGATGCGATCTAAAGTAAGAGATGACTGTGATTTGTAATTCTGTTTTAGTAACCACAGATTTCTGCTTATCCTTTTTATTTTCCTGTAATACTGTTGTTTTTTCTCTGCCAGTTTAACTCTGCAGTGCTTGGAGACCTTGCTTTTTGGTGAAAGTGTCTGGACAGAGACTTTAGGAGAAGAAAGAGTTGTTTAGCAAAGATTTGGGCCTTTGGGCAGATTCCTTAAGGGAGGACTTTAACAGGTTCTTAGTGTGTAATGCTAGGGAGCCTACAATCCACACAGAGGCATTAAGTGTCACTAATGTGGCTTGATACTTTTGGGGTAAGTGCTGCAAAGGTATCTAAGACCTCAGGCAGTGGTCTCAAGACTTGGAGTCCTGAGTTTGGTACGTGAGTTTCCTTCGATGGAGATAGTGAGTTGGCCCCTGTATCCCCTGCGTGCTGCGCTTTGGGAGTGGGTGAGAAGTGCTGTGCAGCTGAGCAGCGTGCTGCAGCTCTGGGGAACCTGAACTCACGCTCCAGTGCTGCTCTGTGCCAGGTCCCAGGGCAGGGAATTCCACCTTGCAGCTTGGGGCCAAATTGGTCCCACAAGCTTTCAGCTTCCTCGGGCGAGAGGATAAGGGTGTGTTTTGCTGCTCAGCAGGATGTGGCTAATCCTGGGCTGTATTACTTCAGTTGTGAGAGCCTCTCCTGTGGGCTCCCAAACGCGATGACATGGGGGAGACTGCTGGTGCAGTCTGCTAATAATGCCTTGCTCCGTTTTCTTCTGCTGGGGGTTCTTGATGTTACTCTTACTCTCAGCCCATCCACCCCAGGTTGAGGGCAAGTGTTAATACTTCCAGTGTTATTTCATAATCTTATAGACAGAAAATATGAAGTGCTGAAAGATTCCATGACTTGCCTGAGATCGGTCAGGAACAGATTCCAGATCTCTCTTCATCTCTGGTCTTGGTATCCAGCAGTACTTTTCCACATCTTCCCTGGGATGGTTAACTGCCTCCTTGCTTTGCCTGCTCCGACCATAAGAAGCCCTGCTAAGGCTGGCAGGGCTTGGAAGCTGATGGCACTGAGGTAGGATTGGGGTTAAGCCCTTCACTATGGAAATAAATGGCAACCTTCAGGTAAGGTCCTGCACATACAGAAACAAATAGGACCTCAGTGCAGCATGGCCTGACTCATTCCACAGGCAAGCGCAAAGCCTCATTTCTCGGAGGAAGGAATGGGAATATTTTAGGCTGGCTACAGCAGAGCAGTGGTGGTACTTCTATGATTAGTTGTAGCAAGGTGCCAGTAGTAATTGGCTTGGGTATCTGGATAGAGAGAAGTAAGTTGGCAGGCAATGCACTAAGCATAGGTTTGTTCAAGAGAGTGCTCTTGCAGTGTGTTGATGTTGTGTGTAGCTGGGTGCTCAGGATCTGGGAAATGGGAAACAGAGACTGTTCATGTCCACATCATTGCTTGAAACTTAGTAATCAACAGCCTTTTCCCCGTGTAGCTGTGCATGACTCTAGTGTAAAAAAAAAAAGCTTCTGGCACAGTCTGTTTCCTAGTAGGTAGGTCTTCAGTCCACAAGCTCCTGTCCCAGCTGGTAGCACCTGCCGACCCTGCTGGCGGCCTCAGAAGAACAGGCACAGACAGGATGGCCTCCTCCTGCCTCACTCAGGTTCTTTCCCCTCAGCCCCATCACCAACACAGCTTAGTAGTCAGGGAACTATGCACCATTTTGTGGATGGGGAACTGAAACACATGAAGGCCCTTGCATTAGGGCTACGCAGAAACCTGTAACAAAGTCAGAAACTTAACTCTGTAGATAGAGCTACAGAAGTTCCCGTTCAGGCCTTGAGCTGGTCCCGAGCGCTGATGTGAAGCATGGAAGCCTGTACGGTTCCTGTATTTTTTGTCCCTTGTAAGCTTAAATAGTTTCTGTCTTCTGAACTGGGTATTTTATTGGTCAGGTTATGCTGGAAGTGGTGGAATAGCTTCCGGCTGAATCAGTTTGGAAGCTCCTGCTATTAATGTTACACAGGAACTGGATTTCTCCCAGTGTTAGACCATGCTTCTCAGGTATGTGAGAGGTTGAGTTAGTTAGGTGGTCCTCACTTAAAGTAGTGCTGAGAGTAAGAATCCTTATCATATTCGGAAGTGTGAAGCTCAGATTGGAAAGGGTGTAAACAACAACCAAAATGATCAGGAGATATGATCACATCCCAAGAAAATGGAACACACTGGCTTGTTGAGCCAGGCAAAATGGGGGAGATCAGATTCATGTGTATGTCTAGTAGAGTGGGTTTAAAAGTGGAGGAGAGAGGAATATTGCTGCTGAAGGACTCTGGTGATGCAAGAACAAATGACAATAAATTGCTCATTTAAAAAAAATAAAGCAACAAAAAACAACTGACAAGGAACTAGGAGACTTAAGCATGACACCAAAGAAGGTTTAGACTTAGTCACTCAAAGTAGTTAGGGAAATCACCTGGAGAGGTTATTTATGTTTTTGAGATGTGATTTATGAGACTGTGGCACTTACCTGCTCTTGCCACAAGCTTGATGTAGTAGTCCAGAAGTTCCTCATTTAACAGAAAAATCTGGCAGAAAAGGTGCATTTGCCAGGGTGTTACTACCACTAGTCTTTACCAGGTGAAATATTCCAGTGCTTGGCTATCCTGCTTTTCTGGCAGAACAGCCCATGGGGAACTGCAACAAGCTGTGGTATTTCTTGATCTGCTGCGAGATCTGAAAGACGTGAGCATTTGATTTCTCGGAAGATGAAAGTAAGTTCTCATAATGCGAGTGCAGATCGTTATTGCTACAGTTATTGGAATAAAAGGTTTCTCTCTGCCTGGCTGCCTTAGTTCCCTTCTTTAGATGTCTTGACTAACAAAGTCTTTTATCCTCCTCTGCTTGATGCAGGGCTCGGGCCAAATTTTTTCCCTCCCTCTTTTACTAGAGGGACTGATGAGTGACCACGTTCATGTCAGTGAAGTTCCCCTGGGCTGGCTTTGTCACACATGACAGCAGAACAATGGCGCTGTGCTACAAAGTGGGAGTTGTGCTTTGTGGATATTTTTTCCTAGTATTGTAGAGACAGAAGCGGAGTTAAGGCAATAATGAAGGGTCTCTTATAATCACACTTCTATTATACTTTGAAAAAAGGCTTTGTGTGCTTTGTATTTCATATGTGGGCACTGCAGCCAGACAATCGTCTTCTGACAGCATTTGCTGTGAATCACGCATGGTTTGGGGGTTTTTCGTATGATGTCTCAAGCATCTCTGTGTCATATTGTATTTCTCCCAAGGACACAGCCTAAAATTTCACCTCCCTGAGGAAACAAACAGGATGAGGTTCTACCATTTAATTTACCTGCCCAAGTCAACAGGCTCATCCCCAGGGCTTCTTCTGTAGTCAGTGGAAAGGGAAAGGTCCCTCAAGAACACTGTTCAATACCCTGTGTTAGACTACAGCTACCTTGCTCCCAGGAGCAGCTTTTCTTTCCCGAGAATTAGTATGAGAGAAAAACTGGCTTTGTACAAATGAGCACCTAACTGGGGTGCAAAGTCTTAGACTGTGAGAATCTCCTGTTCTCTGCTAGCTGCCTGGGAGTGCTTTTGGAACATGAGGTGCTTTATTTAGGTGATATCTCTGCAACATAGAGGTCTGAAGACTACCGAAAACATGTATTCACATATCTGCATCATCTGCAAAGCTGTGTGTGGCTGACATGAAGATGATGGAAGACCCATGAGCATTGACATGGTTGGTTTGGGGGGTTTTTTAAAGATCTTGTGCCCTTGTGGACAGTGTATAGGACTGGAATTCAGCCCTGCTGTGCAGTGACCCTGGAAAGCGTCCTTGGGTTTTGGTATACAATGAGAGCCAGTATTAGTTTGGGTTTTTATGTATGTAAGTGGAAAGCTGTTGTTGAGAAATCTCAAGTAGAATTGCAGTGGGTGCTTTTGCTTTGTGTGCGTTTTACATTGAGTCATGTAAAGCTTACAAAAGCCCTAAGGACTGATGCTTGCATAGCTTTGCTTGTGTGTTGTTTTCTTTTTTTCTTTTCGCACCAGACTTCAAGAAGCATGTGCCTTTGGTGGGTGATGGGAAGGTGGAAGAGAGATGTACAAAGACACTTATCTCCTGGCAGTCTCTGTACGTTTGTCTGCAGTCCTGTCTGTAGAAAGCTTGCTAGATACATGAAAGACATTGTAAAGTGTATCAGTCTAGTAAGATTTAGAAAATAATCATTGTGCAAGAACTGATGTTCTTTGCATCTGGGGAAAAAATGAATTCTGTGCACTGGGCTTGTTCCCACATGAATAATGCCATGCAAAGTTTGGATTTAATGCAGGTTTCAGTTACAATGAATGCATGAGGGAGGTTGTGTCGATAAGAGCAATGGTTTCAGTGTCTGTCATGACTGTGTACGCTTTGTTAGAATATGGAGTGAAGGCTGGGAGTTTTCTTGCTGCATCTGCCAGTGCTGTTTTTACATTCTGCGTGTCCAGCCTGAGGTGACCAAATAGACAATGCAGTCTGAGATTGAAAAATAAAATACAAATCCTTAACTCAACCTCCCTGTCAGCACAGCCTCCCCCAGATACAACTACATCTGTTATCTTTGACCGTATCTGCAATACTCCCATCGTTCATCCTGTTCCTTACGCTTTGGCATTACCATGGAAAAATAGGGAAAAACATGTACATACAATACTTGTCAAGAACATGTTTATATTCCCGCCAGAGCTCTTTTCCATGTATTAGCATTAGGACTTGAGTTCCAAGAGGCACTGAACGGGTGCTTTCAGATTACCGTGATCCATAGGTAGAAGCTGTGCTGTCAAAGCAGCCTTAGTCTCTTCTCAGGGACCTGGCTTGAACAGCACTTTCACTCTTGTCCATTCCTACGGTGATGTCTGTTCCCTTTCCACACGTAGCTGAAGGTAGGCTCAGGAGGCTTCAAGCCACCTTTGCCACGCTGTGAGCTGATCCAGCAGCAGATGTGTGCGGCATGAGCCAGGGGTGGCATAGACCTGCTGTTGGGAAGAGGCAGTAAGACTTCTGTGCTCCTAGAGCCTTCCAGAGCCCGTGCACCTCAGTGACTCCCTCCTGCCTCCGCCAGCCTCAAATGCCAGGACCAGCAGAAGGCCATTCGACCCCAGTTCTGACCACTAAATATGGACACAGGAAACAGTAGCTGGACCAGAGGGCAGAATATTTGTTGTCATTTTCAGTTAAGGCCCTCTTATCTTTGGAACCTGAACATCTAACTTCAAAGCTCCGGTGACAGTTTCTAAAAGTACAGCTCTTCTCTGAAAGAGGCTGCAGAAGTGTTTCATGCTTGTCTCTCGGGGACTTGGTGGCAACTGTGTGTGGCTTGCAAGTACAAAGAGACTTTTTTTTTCCAACTGTCTCCCCTCCAGATGCAGCCTGAACTCAGAGACCTGAGCTGTGGTCTTTCCATCGCCCTCTGATGAGAGGTTGTGATAGAAAAGCCAAGTGCACAGCAACAGCTGAGAGCTGGGTCCCAACAGTGTGCACAAACAGACATCCAGGGAGTTCACTAGGTGGAATTTCTCATGCAGGAACTGGAACTGAACCCAGCTTCTGCCCTCTAGCATTATTTTGAAGAAACCAGTCACACTCTTCTACACAGTGCAGCTGTGCTCTTTCTGGCAATACTGCCGTTATTGCCTCAGGTAGAGCCTGCCGCAGGGACTTAGGGAGCCAGCAGCACTCAAGGCTGATGGGTCAAAGCTGTACAAACGTGCTGTTGTTCCTTTCCATTTCACCAGTGAGAGAGAAGAAACAAAACAGGTAGAGCAAAGAGCTGCAAAAAAGCATTTCTTAGGTGGAGATAGAAGAGCTTCTATAGGCAAGGCGGATTATACCCATAGCACTTGATGAGAAGGCAGCAGCGGCTTTGCGCAGAAGGTAGAAACGCATTGCTCATCTATATAGTCCTGCTTTCCTAAGCAAGCAGTGGTGTTGCCTTCCCAATGCCACTATTTGCAGCTGTTTATTTTGCGGTAAGAATTACTGACAAAAGAGGATTCAGCCAGCACTGCTGGCCTCTGTCCAGCCAGGTTCTCTGCCCCACTCACCTTGAGCCTTCCCTCCTATTCAGGAAGGAAAGGATGGCCAAAGCCTATGGAGGCTGCAGACTGGGAGGTCAGCAAACTAGGAAGTCAGCAAACTAGGAGCTGAACTCAGATCCCTGGCTAGGTTTTACCTCATACAAAAGCAAGACCAATGACCCTCAGCTCTCTTAATGTGCCAGGGATTCAGGTGCCATCTGAGCTTCTGGTCAAGGTCTCTTCCATCCTCTTCCTTCTTTGGGATGTGAGAACATAAAGGCTCACAGTCAAACTGCCGCTTTCTCAGACAGTGCCGGAGGAGAAACCTCTGCTTCTGCAAGGAAAGTCATTGGTTTCCTATGTACCCTCAACAGCTCATTATCTTGGTTATTTCTTAGAGCAAACAAGTCAGATCAGGGTTCATCCAACCACAGCAGGCACTAAATAGAACTTGGGGACCGGGAGGAGGCTGACTGGTGAGCCTGCTCATGCAAAACTTGCAGTAGACAAACCAGCGCTCAGATTGGAACCAAAACTTAGATCTAGGTGACTTCTTTTGTCCTGTAGGAAACAATGAGCCTCGTGCAGGACCAGAGACTTGGTGCTCTGAAATGGGGCAAGGCCATCTCTCCAGACAGCACCTGACAGTTCAGTCAGTGATTAGGAACAAATGCTTGAGGGGCAGCTCCGGGGCCAAACTCGCCTCTTAAGAGTTTGTACCCTGGTACTTGCTCTCTCAAGCATCCTGATACAAGTCTCTGCTGTGGATTTTGGTCTCGGGATTAGCTTTGGTATCTGATGATACAGAAGCTCCAAATGAAACTTTAACCTTGAACAGGGCATTTATAACTTACCTACACCACTTTTTCTCCCATCTCCTTCCCCCTCAGGCAGAGGAAGCCTACAAAGAGAGGAGTTCTGAGAGCTGAGGCCAACAAGGGGGGAAAGGTAGATGGAGGTACCAACATGCTCTGGCACCTGGAGCAATCAGCTCTGTTGACCAAAAGCCTCAGAAATCTGAGGAATGGGCCATGTAAGAGAAGGGTTCAATAATGTTTGTAAAGCACAGTTATGCTTCTGTATGTCTGCTGTGTCCTAGACTCTTTCAGCTAGTAAAAACAATAGCACTCTGTCATGTCTGATTTTTCTCTCACCATTTCAGCCTTGCAGGTAGAGGAGCATCTGTAACAAGATAGGGGAAGAAAGAGGAGACAAGTTTTCTTCCCCAGTCCATGGAAAAATAACCTGTTGGATTATCATCTGGAAACTGTGGAAGGTGCCAGCATGAGCAACGAGAGGGCAGTGAACCCTGCCTCATCTGCACTGACCGGGGGCCTCAAGAGAAAGAGGGGAAGACCAAAGAAGCAGCCACAGGTGAGGGCACAGCATCCTCAGAGGCTGTCTGAGGGTGCTATGGCATCAGCCTGATGGGATTTGCAGGCAGCCCTAGGGAGCAGCTTGCTAACAAAGAACAAGGGAAGCTGAGGTGTTCTGTGGTAAATATTACTGCTATTCAGGAAGGCAGCAGTGTATGCACGCAGGGGCATCTCAGTCCTGGCTTCAGAGGTGCCTCTGATGTGGCAGGCCATGACTGTTCAGTCCAGGAAATGGCATGAGAGGAGCTAGCCAGGAGTCTGGTCCAGTCTGGAGACTTCCAGATGTCATTGCCTTGTGTTTCTGCACCAGTAGTTAGAGTGGAGGAGGCCAAGGCCTTTTCTCTCCCCATTTCAGGTGCTATTGTTAGTGTCCTGGAAACACGCTCGTTTTCACAATCCAAAAGACAAAGGGGTGGGGGTATTGCTGGCCATCCTCTGATGCACTTCACAGCTGGAAAAGGAGAGACAACCAGGTATTTAGTAGTGTAGGTGCTATTATTCATGTAAGACTTCAAGACACAGTAGAAGGAGAAGCTGTAAGTTGTTCCAAGGATCATCCTGGTTAAATGATTTTTTTGCCTTTTATCCCAGGAGGAGGCTGTGGGACCGTTGCCGGTGAAGAAACCACGAGGAAGGCCAAAAGGAAGCAAGAAAGTGACTACTGTATCTGGACAAATGGTAAGAGTAAATGGTTTATATTCTTTTATGGGGGAGAGAGAAGCTGGCTGTCCCTCCTTGAAGCATTGCTAGATGGACTAGCAGGGAGGTTTCTCTTAGCTTAAAGATAGACAGTGAAAATTGCCCCTAATTCAGCTCAGCTTTAGTCACCACTGTTGGACAAACCAGTTATTGTGGTTTCAGTCCTAACTCACCTCCCAGCCTTCCTGTCTTGCTGCTGCCTGTCTACTAGCTTCCTGCTAGTGTTTCTCCTCTACCGTTGCCAAACAATCACAACCAGCATAGTCTGGCAGGCGTTTCCTCCTCAACTGTCTTTTGTCCCCAGCTTCTGCCTTTTCTGCTACTTGTCTCATAAGAACTTTGTACAGAGGTCACCTTGGCCAGGTTCAGTGTATTAGTCACAATACCCAGCAAATACGAGAGCTGAAAATATTCCCCCCCAACTCTTTGTTTTCAATAAAGGTAGAGCCTTCTGCTGGGAAAAGGCCAAGAGGGAGGCCCCGAAAGTGGGTGAGTACAGTGTTCTGTCCTTTTCAGTCACAGATCCTGTGGGTTTTTTTCAGTTGCGTTTGCTCTTCTTAGGGTCTCTATCTCCTATGACATTTCTTCAGCCTAAGTGACCTGGAAATCTAACACATTAGGAAGCTCTGACTGCCTTTCCAGTCACCCCTAAGATTCAACTCCTGAAGAAGTCTGAGTGCCCAGGAGTTCTTACTTCAACACATATTAATCTTCCACAGTACTTTCCCAGGCTTGGAACGCCAGACCAGAGTTTCTGTCCTTTCTCGGGCAGTGGGGTTGTCCTCCCAAGGCTTGAGACTGATGTGATTGCTTAGTGTGTCACTTTGTCTCAAAAGAAGAAACTTTAATTTTAAGCAAAAAGATAAATTGGATGGATGGAATAAACTTTGAATGCTGCCAGCAGGAGGCTCTTTTATGCTGAAAACAAAGGACTAGTAAGAATCAGTAGATGAAGATAGGACATTTCAGGCGTGAAGAAAAGATGAAAGCATTCAATCAATACAGCTGTTCAGTCCTGTGAACAATTAATGGCATGTTATCTGTAAGTAGGAGTGATTAAAAAAAACTTGTAACAACCACGAACTGTTACATGATGTGTATTTGTTACCACAAAAAATTCTAGACGAAACCCAAGCTGGGCACGTGCTGCAGGGATCCATAGGGTTGTTCTGCAGCTGCAGTGCCACAGGAGTGCTTAGGATGGGAAGAAACCCTACCTGGTTCAGCAGAAACAGAGGGACAGAGCCATCTGTGAGGGCTATGCAGGAAGCTTGGAGAGAAATCTTCACCAGGGAGCAAGTGCTGGGATGGTGGAAAGATTAGAAGACTTTTCTGATGTGACAATGACCTTGGCGTGCAAATATTTCTGGAATAGTTGTGGAGGGAAACTGTCTGCAAACCCAGTGTGGAACTGAATCTCCCAGACAAGATCTATTCCATAAGTCTGTCCAATGGCTGTTTCTTCTTTGAAATCCAGATGTGAAGGTCACAGTCTAGTTCAGCACATAGCTTTTCCTAAAAGCCCATTGCTTCTCCTAAGCCCATTTCTCTTATGTTATTTAAATACACTATATAAGGAAATCTGGTATATTACCAGTGCTTAAAGCAACCAGCTCTGCAAACTGGGATCCTTAAGCTCTATGGAAAAGCGTTGGAGGCAGAAACGGCTGTGTCTTGGAGACCAGAATATCTTACCTAATGAGTTCTGCTGCTGTCATTCATGGGCTGACAAATCTCAAAGAGAAGCAGGAGGGCCTAGAAGAATATGAATAGAGGATGGTGTTCTCCCTTTCAGTAGTGGTGGGGTGCCATGGCCAGGTTGTTGTGGAAAAGCCCAAAGTGCATTTGGAGGAAAAAGAAAACATCTGAGGGCTGTGAAGTAACAAAAGAAAAAAAAAATTTTTTTTTTTTGAGGTTGTCTCTTTTATAGAGAGAGGAAGAAATGAGACAAGAAATAGGCAAGTTTAACCCTCAAGAGTGCTACAGTGCCTTTCTGCTTCCTGCCTGGCAAGGGAAAGAGCAGACAATTGAATCCTGTGGGAGGAATAGATTCAGTCTCAGGTCCGGCTGTTGCCGTGGTGCAGTCTGAACTGGGCAGAGAAGCCTTGGCTGGGAACCTCTGTTATTGTAGGGTTCAGGAAGGCCAAAGCAAGCGAAGTACATAGTATACAAAGCCACAGATCCTATGCATGTCGAGCCTGAGTGTTTCAGAGCGTGGGACAGTTGATAAAACACCTGCTGGTGGGGCTGTCTTGTGGTTAAACTGACAAGTATAGTCATAGAGATGGCTCCAGCCCTGCTTTGTAGCTATTCCATGTGCCTGACTGGGCTGAAGAGAGAAGCGGCCTCCTCTTCTCCCCTGGGGATCAGGATGCTCAGGGATTTGCCCACCTGTACTGTCTAGGAGTAATTTAGAGCCATCTTTCTTCTATAACAGGCTGCAGATGAGGTTGGAAAAGACTCTTCCAGCCATCCTCTTCTGTAGCAGATTATAGTAGCTGCAGTTCTAGGGTTAGGCTTTGGATATTGTGGTTAAATTGAGTTGTGTGCCAGAGCTGTAAGTTAGGGTGGTCATTAATAAAAACAATGAGCTGCATAGTAATCTGTAATTTAAAAAAAAAAAATCTTTGCTACATGCTGATTTATTGAAGTGAAAGCTTCTTGTACACTGGCTTCTCTTTCTTTCTTTTTAGTGTTTCAAAATGTGTCATTCTAACTTTGGTTAGTGAAGCATTCTGATGTTTGAGTTCAAAATTAATTTTAACAGCTTTTAACAGCTGAGAAGTTTGGGGGTGGGGGCAAAACGAAAGCAGAAGAAAAAGAACAGCCATTTGGGTTTTTATTTTTGATGGACAAAATGTTTAATTGGTCAAGGGAGGAAAATATCATGAAATAGAGAAAGTGTTTTCAGGGATGGAAAAATTTATCCAGAGCTGCATAATGGAGAGATGTTTTTCAAAGTGTGGGGCCATGTGTCTCTGAAGACTGGTAATATGGGGGCTTATTATGGGTTCTGAGAACCACGCAGAGACACTTGTGAATGCGTGTGGACACTACGTGCACTGGTGCTCACTCTTGTGTGTGGTTGTGTATGGTGTAGGAAGTGGTGGCAAATGAGCTTTCAGGGCTGCACGGTCTTCATCAAATAACATTGTTCGAAGGCTTTTTGCTTTCCATCTACTTTGTGTAATTGCAGTTTTGTCTCTTGGTATCTAATTTTATGGGGGGTGGTGGGTGGGTGTTTGTTTGTTTTTGGTGTTTTTCTTTGTAGCCTCAACTAGTGGTCCAAGAAGGAGTGTCTCAGGAAGAAAATCCTCAGGGAAGCAGCGACTTGAATTCGAACTCGGCACCAGCCACACAAGGTTTGAAATTAGATAATCATAATTACACAAGACTAAACTACGCAGCCATGCTGCTGGCAAACAGAGCATGTGCCCCTAGAGCTCTAGCACTGGCTACAGCTGTTCTGGTAAATGCTGCAGACAGAGGAGAATTTGGAAGGCTTTCAGGAGGAGTAGCACGTTCTGTCCACCTAGTTCAGTTGTGACTAATTCGGCAGAAGTGGAAGCAGAAAAGAGGGGTGGGAAGAAAAGCTCTCTGTCTTCCTAAGAAGTCATGTTCTGGTCACTGTTAAAGATTTGGCTCAGCGAAATTCTCTGCCTGTGTTACGTAGAAATGAAAACAGTCTGTCATGACTGTCTTACCTTACTTGGGAAAAACAAAACAAAAATAAAACAACAAGCAAAAAAATTGAAGATCCCTTGACTTTTGGGACACCCAGGTATTCTGGATTAACTCCAGCATTGCCTCTGTGATAGCCTTGTTCTCTGTCTCCTGGCCTGTATGCTAAGGCAGAGCTCGCTGTTAGTGGCTGGCACACTAGCACAGATGCTCGTACCCCAGTGGCACAGAGAATGACAGCGCTGGCAAGTTTCTGTATAGGGCTGCAAAGTTACCTAAGCCTCTCTGAGATGAGATGCCAGATAAGTGTTATCACTGCCACAGGAACTTACAGATGCACCACCCAGAGCCCCAGCCTCACTACAGCCCTGGCAAAGTGCAAATCCAGGTCTGGCCTGTGCCATTCAGGGTGCTTTCTGAGCAGGATGCCAGGAAAACTTGCGTGCAGCTGAGTCTTGCCTTCAGTGAGCATCGTAGGAACCTATTCATTATTTATTTTCTCTTGGGTGGGAGGGGGAAGGGGCCAGCAAGCCAGGAGGTGCAGATGTTACCATGTTTTGCCGTGTGGTCAGCGCAGCTGCTCCCTCCTCCCGCTGCCGTTGGCACTGCTGAGCATGGCGTGCGAAGCAAGCTAACTGACACTGGGCAGCCAAACCCACCCTCGGGTTCTTAGAAAGTCCCTGGAAATGCCACATGATAAAATGCCGAGGTAGTTAACCTCAGTTGCTTGAATCAATTTCCTCTCGGGCTCCTGCTCCCATATCACTTCCTGCCACCGAGCTGTGTGATGACATCAGCAGAGCCGCAGGCGTACAGATGATGAGCTCACCTCCAGCCCAGTCGCCGCCTTTTTGTAGTACTCTTAAGCATTGCCCAAAACCACAGCCCATGTGGGTACTTTCTTCTTCCTTTCAGTTTGAGTGGGACCGAGAGCTGTGACATGAGGAATATGTTTCCCTTCTGTCACAATGAGGTAGAACCAGATGCAAGAGGATAAGCGGATGCTGCGGTCAGCAGGAGACAGCAGTGCAGCACATGATACCGCAGAGTGAAGTGCTCCGTGTCTGCACGCGGAGCACCAGGGATGGAGAGGGGACTTTACTGTGGGGGAAGGTGTGTGCTCCTGTGAGGGAAAAACCAGCCAGTTGAAAATCAGTGAGGATAAACACGTACAGCATGAAACCCAGCAATCCTTTGGAAGACTCTGTAACAGTTGTTATTCGCTCAGGAGCTTGAGATGGAGCGGTAATCCTGTCCTAGAAACTTCTGACTGTAACAGGAAAGAGGAGACTTACTAGTCTGACTTCTGGAAACTATAGACCCTGTGGCTTGTTTGCAAGCAAGGTGCAGCTGTAGCAGCTTTCAGACAGGTAGTTTCTGGACAAACCCATTCTATAGGTCTGGCTTTAACTTACATTTCATGCCCACGAGCTTTTGTGCTACTCGTGCAGGAGGCTGCTGCGCTGAGATCTGTTAGCAGGAGCCTGCAGTCACACAGTAGTCTTCTGCCATAGGCACAGCCAGGTCGTTGTGGTGTTCGTTGGTTTGCTTTTCATTTCAGATGAGGAGTTCTGAGCTGCTGAGCTAGAGGGAGGGCATGGGAGGATACGTGTGCTTGCTCATCCAGCTGTATGCTGTACGGCACTGAGTGCAAGGGGGATCTGCCCAGGCTGCGTGTCTGCAACATTAAGGAAGAATTGCTGAAAGAAATAATAAGCGACTCCCAGCTTTTCAGTCAGTCTGTCATAGGGAGGATCAAGAAATAGGAAGAGCCAAACTAGAAATGTGCAAGACTTGCAAGCCTGCCATGGGGCAGAGAGCTGCTTTAAAGCTAGCCGATGTTTTTCCATGGCCTTTGTAGCTGGGCATCCAGCTCTTGTTTTCCCAAGGCACTGGTTCTGGGTGACTGTAGGATATCCAGAACAGGCAAGGCTTTGTTAATGGTTCAGGCTTTGTTGTGCTGCTACCTGCAGATGCTGCTAATCACAACTCGGTTGTTAAAGTTTTCTGTTTGTCTGGGCCAAGAAGCTTTTGTCTCCTTTTCCATGAGCACCGTTACCGAATGATTGATGAAGCTGATTTCAAAGCCTTCTAAGCCACAACAGCAGCCTTGGTTGGTTTCAGTAACCTTGCTTGGCTAACAGAGTATAGGTGTGAGAGGGGAGTTCGATTTATGGCAAAATCTACAAGACCCAGTTCAAAGCCAGAAGCAGCCTTGGGATCTTGCTCCTCTTTGTCCGTCTTTCCTTCCCTGTGTTCTTCTCAGTACATTGAGAAGATGGAGCAGCTGCAGACTCCTTTGTCTCACTTTGTTCTCTTGGCTGCCCCAATGGTCGCCTCAGCTTTTCTGAAACCAAGGGGTTAGACACCGAGCAGAGCAAGCCTGTGTAGCCTGAATATTCCTCACTCTGAGATGGATTTCAGACCTTCTGTGCATCTACTTTCCTGATGTTTATAACACTGGGTAAGGCACTGCTGGTACTTTGTGTCTCATGAGGATCCAGGGTGGCAGCTGGAAATACAACAGCTCACAGCAGAGCTTGATCGTGTGTGTTTGCGTAGCAGAAGCCAGAAAATGTCACACAGGCTGTAGCTGCTGGGCTCTCGGTAACCTCACGCTGAGGCCTGCTGCCAGGGAAGCCATTTGTGTCAGTCTTCAGCCTGGAGCTGATACAAGAGCACTGGGAATGTTGTTGTGAAAACCTTTGGTTGTTTGGGAATGGATCCTTGCCATCTTTTAACCTTGTGCTGACTCTGTAATGGGGCATTTGAGCAAGCAGGCTCCTGGACCCAGAGCTCTAACCCTCTCTCTCTCCCATGATCTTTCTCTTTAGGCATCACTGGAAAGGACTGTCCCAGGCCTGGCAAAACTGGTCTTAGGAGATCTCTGAGTAACATCCCTGCCACAGCTCAGTAGTATGCCACCTGTTCATGTCTTGCTGAAGCCAGAGGACTGGAAAGCAAACAGGATTTTTAATGTCATGTTTCGAATTCTTCCTTTGTGATAACTTTGGTCAAGCTTTCTCTCCTGTTGTCTGCTGGCTTACCTCAAACATCCAAACAGGGACTTAGGGGAAGAAATGGCAAATGCCTTGTCAGAGATGCTTTTCCCAGTTTGTAGTATACCTTTTGTGAGGATATTAATCTTTATTAGAAGTAACTTGGGTAACATGGTGCCTTGCCCTGCCATGGACAGCAACGGTTCAACAGAAAGATAGTATTGACTCAGGAGTGCAGACTCAGTAAAGAAAACCTATTTCCACAGCTAATTGCTGAACTTATGTATCATACCACCTCAGTCCCAAGGGTTCAGTTTTGCTCAGTTGCCCATAGGGACTGCATCTGAAAGAGTCTTTTGAGCCCTTTCGTTACTATATCAGAAAGAAAAGCGTTCATGGCATTTCCAGCTTACCTGATGCTCTTGTTCCAGTGGTCAGTAACTTGGATGCTTTACAAGAGTTTGCACCCCGATGTTTTGGGGGTTGATTCTGAGCTGTTTACCCTTGCGTTTATCAGCTCAGGGCCATCTCCTATAACCAGCTTTTGGCCTGGTGGCACTCCCCCTGAATTTGATAGCAATTCTGAGTGCACAGTGTTTACACGCTTAGTCACAGCCACTGGATTTCATCACTTCGAAGGAGTGTCTGTAAAGAACCAGTTACACAAAGGCTGATCCCTTGCAGAGCCTCAGGAGTCAGTTGAAATGAGTTGTATATGCAGCCCATGATGTGTGTCTGTGGGGTCCTCTAGTGTTGCAGCTATGCAAATAGAAGCTTGCTCATTCGGTTTAGTGTTGGGAGGCAGCAGTGTCCGGGGGATCTGAGGTTGGTGCTTGCTGCTCTCAGTCTCACATTGTATGCAGATCTGGGCTTTGGGTGTCAGAGCTGATCTTGCTAAATTCTGAGGAATTGTGAGGGTATTGCCATTATCCAGTTGCAAACAGTGAAATCCCAGTGGTATTTTCCATCTTGTGGATGCTCTGCCTGCCTATTAAAGGGACGAAGTGGGTATTTCAATTATCTTTGACAAGATGTAAAATTGGCTAGCTTTACAGCGTTAAATATTTAAACAGAACATAATTGGCTTTAAATTTATGGCAGCGCATAGCAGAAACCCGTTAAATGGGAGTATATATTGAGGTCATTTATTATCCTCTCATCAGAGGTCTGTTCCCTTAGCAGGTATTTATTTAACACAAGAAAATGTATGCAGAATTAAGAGGAAGGACTGATGGGAGAGAGATAATATGGAAAAAAAAAAAAGTTCCTTCTAGGCCATTTTGCCCAGTCCACCTAGTTTAGTAGTGATCAGAGTCCCGATCCTGTTAATTCTGTGTGTTGTCTGGTTTGTCCTAACAGTAGTTTCTTGTGTATGTAGCTTGGTGGTCTCAGCAGAAAACTGCATCTCAGGTAACCTTTGTGCGTCCTCTACCACACAGCAGAGAAATCAAGGATTAAATGGATTAGATGACAGGGACTGCCCTAGATCTTATGCTGTAGGATGAGGCAGGCTGCCAGGTAGGGGAAGAGTCTGACCCCCTTCTCCTGCTGTGCGGATAAATCCAGGTGGGACATCAGGCACGAAATCTGTAACTATTGATGGTTACGTGAGAAGATCCAGTTCGTGTTCCTCTGAATTCAGGTTAGGGAGCTGCTTTTCTTCAGTGGACGTGAGTTCAGCTGCAGTTCATGTTTGTATTCAAAGGCCACTCCAGTGGCAGACCAAGATATTTTACCAACTTCTTTATCTGATTTCCAGGTGAATTGGCAGGTTTGGTATCTGCTTGCAAGGCTGCACTGCCTATTTAATTAACACCTCTTGCCTGAGAGTAATAACCTATTACAATGTGAGACTGGAACTTCAGCTTCTCCTAAATGGATTAGGGATTGCATCTGTAAGAGCTTCAAGCTTTTTGTATGACATCAGTCAGACTTTTCTCAGCTGATGGGATGGAAGCTGCCTCAGCTAGATGGTAAATCCGTTTCCTTCAGGTCAGCAGGATTCCTCAGGGACATGCATACAAAGCACTTCTCTTTGGAAAAAAAACCAAAAAACAAACACCCCAAATCTAGTCTTTGCTACCTTTTAATATGCTATTGGAAAGCCACAGTAGAAAACATGTCTCCATAAGGAGAACATGCAGAATCCCATGCCATTAGGAACTACTCTGTGTGTAGCTGAAATCCCAATCCATGCTTCAGCTTCCATGTTTATGCAGAGAGACCTGGAACGAAAGTAAATGGCGACAGGCAGGCAGAATTCCAGACATCTTCAGCGAGCTAGGATCTCATGCTGGATTATGTGGATTTTCTTTTTTGAAATGATAAATACTTTTTACTTCCCATATAGTTAGTTACCTTTTCTAGCCAAATCCTACCTCTAAGCAAATGTGTTTCAAGTGTTTTTAAGCTCAGACAGTTTTGGTTTGACTCAGTCAAAAATAAGAGGTCTTTACAGTAGGGTCAAAACATGAGAAATGAAGGTTTGCTACCTAGCAAAGTCTGGAAGGTTCTCATAAATGGTTTTGGTGAAGGCATAAAGAGTGTTGGCAATTTGCAAATTAGCCTTGGAGTTTGTTTTTAATAAAGGTATAAAATGGACCACCTCAGGCTTCTGCTTTGCCTCCTCCATGTGCAACAACCTCAGCACACATGCACATCAACAAGGAGAGTTTCTCTTTATCTGAATTAAGTCTTGACTTTGTCATTCAGGAGCACCACAGGATCTATGTGAAAACAAGGAGTAATGAGCATGAGGAATCACACATGGAGGAAAACGGACAGGCCCTTAAACCCAGATGTTGGTACCTAATTCCATCATCTTGTGTATCCTCATAACTGGCTTGACTGGAACACAAGCCAATTCTACTCCATGTGTACATCCAGAAGTCTCCACAGCTGAGTCTGTTTATGCCCCACGTTCTTCTGTGTGCCATACAGCTATTTAGCCCCACGTTGTTCTGTGTCCCATACAACTATTTAGCCTTTCATACAATTAATTCTGCTCCTGTGCATAGCGTCTTCAGTTAATCTGACAACTTCCCGAACTAGTCTCATGTTCTGGGTCTGTGGGCCAGAAGGGGAGGCAGAAAGCAAATCTGGAACACCCAAACAACATGACCACGGAGCTACCCGTGCTTCCGCAATGTTCACCACAGTTTGGGCAGGCTATCATGGACAAAGCTGCAGGTGAGCTGATGAACCCCTGGTTTCTCCAGGAATCCCGCTGGTTAAAAGATAATATGGCAAACAGACAAGTTGGGATTTGTCCTTCTGCACACTGGAGGGCCAGGCTCTGCTGGGCTGGAAGCTCCTGACTTCCCAGCTTCACCGAGCCTGCCTGAAGAGGTCTGAGTTTCCATGCTGCAGGGCATTAAATCTTGACCCCCACAGAGATTGTCCTTCCAAGTTTTTCACACCTACTTCAGCGGTGGAAAGAGTAGAGGAATTCACTGCACACATTACCAACAGGTCCTGAGGATCCCCTCCAGCAGTCTTCTGGGGAAAATGCTAGTGATATGAGGGGAAAAAAGACGATCACGCTAGACTTCATGTAAATAGTTTAATTATATTTCAAGGCTTAAAACACAGAAACACTTGAATTAAATTACATCATAATGCTTCTGCTAATTTGTACATAATACTTCCAAGAACTGTGAGAGGAGGCGCTACTGAACTAAAGAATACTCCAGTACAAGCCCAGCAAATACCTGTAATATTCTTAGTCTTATCACCTGTACTCCTTCAATCTAAGGACAGGCATCAAAGGAGAAAGCCTACCATTACAGGAAGAATGGTTGAAGAGAATTGCTCTGTAGGTGTGTCTGCTATACACGATACAGCTCAGCGTTAATGTGGAACTAGGTGCATCGTGTTTTTGCACCGGAGCTGGCAGCTGCGCTAGCTGCCTGTGCACTTGGGTAAAGAGCATGAAGCAGGCTGTTGGTTTCAGGAAACAGCTCAGCTTACACTTGCCTTTTAGAGTTTAAAACAACAAAAGAAGTCCCAATCCTAAGAGTTCTAGGGGAAACGCTGCGATTTAGGACAGCCGTGCATCCCTGCTGCCGCTTGCATCCCTGTCCTGCTGCAGAGTGTGTGACAGGCAGCGACGTGCTGGCTGCTGAAGGGAGAAATCTGATGTCTCTGTGGCTTGCCCTCAGTGAGCGCTTGGAGATGGTAAGTGTGCATGTGGGGTGGAGGGGGTGATGTATTTTGCTCCTTAGCTGGTCACGTAGGCATAACCTCTGGGAAGAGCCTCAGAGAGTGTCCAAATTCTAAGGACCCAAGACAGATTACACTGAGTATTTGTACCCATGCACCTTCCTTCCAGCAGTATCCCTGGAGTGCAAGCAGCATCCTGGGAGTGCCTCCTACCAGATCTCCTGGGTAAGGAGGATGGGCGACACTGCTAGCCCTAATACACTCCCAGAACTCCCTGGTTTTAAAAAAAGAGAGGGATACTGAGAAATTAAAACTGCAAAACTGCCGTGAGGGAAGCTATGTCAGTGAAGGAGGGAGGGCTGGTAAGGAACTGTGCACTGCAGGGGTCAGTGGCACTCGCCCAGGAAAGAGTCTGCATTTAATGAACATGGAAAAAAAAGAAAAAATCACTGTGGGGAAGAAAAGTAAAACAAGATTTGAGAGAACAAAAATTGGCAGGTCCAAACTTGCACTAAAGCATGATATCTAAATTGCCACTCAGTGAAACATCTTGCAAAAAGCCTACCTTTAGATCTGCATTCAAATTTTGCCTTGCCCTGATTCCCTTTTGACTGGTACTGTGGATGGAATGTGATCTGACTGACAAATGCACCTACTGCAAAAAAATCAGGAGGTTATCACTGCCTGGCTGGACACTGATGTTTGCATGCTGGCTCTGCCGCTGGCCCCTGGCTGCTGTGCTGGCCTGCAGCACTCAGGGCTGGTGGCCACCACATCTCTCTTCAGAGGACAGCCCCCATGTCATACTGCAGCACACCGAGGTGGCCAGAGACCCCTTTGCACTCTCTCCCTGTAGCCCTGAAGGATGCAGAGGCAGAGACATGCTTACTCCTGGCTTACTCATCTAGTCCCACCTTCTGCGTTAGCAGGTAACATGAGCAGAGGCTAACACAAAGCTCTGTGTTTACTTCAGCAGGAAGAAGAGAAGGCTTTGACTGCAGGTCCTGCAGTAAGTATGAACCAGTTGTTTGGTCACCTCTGGGGACAGACATGGGGCTGTTGTAATGTTAAGCCAATATATGTTTTGCCTTATTTAAAAGAAAGTATTTCAAGGCTTAATCGTTTTTTTCTGGATAACAGTCTGCACTGTAGAAGCTTCCCTGAGCCAAAGCAGGAGGGAGATGGATGGTACTGGAACCCCAGTTCTACTCAACTTCTCTCTGTGGCCCAAGCACTGTTATTCCCAGCTCAGCAGCAGTTCTGTAACCAGACGTTGCCACCCCCTGCTCTATTTGTATGAATTCCCCTCTGTCTATATGGCAGCCCTAATTTGGGATATTCAGCCACTTCCTCAGTTAAGATGTAATCAGCCAAATGTTCACCATTTCACTTTTTAAAAGCTAATTAATTCCTCAAACTTCAACATCAGCCCGGGTGCATGTTTTTCAGCTGCCCACGTGCCCCGGGGGGGTGAGCCCAGGGTTTGTATTTTCCCTGGCATGCCCCAGATGACCACTCAGCTCAGGGAGTCAGCTCCCCTTGCTCACCCCTCCAGGATCTGCCAAAGCTGTGGTCACTGTGCAGAGGCTCATTCATGGCTTTCCTTGGGGTCTGGTGGCACAAAGCCAAGGGGGAAGCTCTCTGAAACATGCACCTCTCCTCCTTCCCTGACCCAGGGAGCGCACACGTACTCTGACAAGTTAATCTAAAAGCAGGCACTGTTCCTAAGCACACAGCTTGGTAGATGGTATCAGTCAGCACCAGCCCAGGAACTGGTGCTCAGGACCTTTTAGTGGTAACAGACACACCAAAGAATCACCACTGCCATCACAAAGGGTTTCCTTCCCAAGGTGATGACAGTTCCCAGTGCTTGGGCCCACTTGTAACACGAACCGTCGGTGTGCCCAGCTGGGCTCAGTGGATCAGCCATGCTTGCGGGAAGTCACTGGTTTGTCGGCTTCATCCTCCCCAGTCTCAGCACGATCCCAGAGCAGAGGCAGGTATTGTTCATGCATTGATGGCGTTGGCAACGTCTGTGAACACAAGACGGCTGGGTCTCTGAAGGGCTCCTTGACTCGTCAGCAGAATCTGCGTTGAAGCAGTGAAAGATGAGACGCAGCAAGGCTGCCTTTGCTCAGGTGCGTGCATGTGGGCACAGCCAGCACAGCACTGTCACCAGATTCCCCCCCTTACTGAGGGGAGGCTGGCTGACTAACATGGCATTAACGAGGCTCTGATAGAAAAGTAGGCCAGAGAGCAAGTCAGCACATCCACACCAGTTTAAAGTCCCCACATCGCTGGATTACCAGGTCTTGCTATTTATATGTACAAGGCATCATGAAAAGACTTGAAACATCAAGAAAGCCTGGAAACAGGCCACAGACTGAACTCTGGCTCTTGTTTTAGACTCTCCCTGGCAGTATGTTAAGCTTTTAAACTTACATACTTTCCAAACAGAGGTATCTGTGCGTTAGCAAGCCCTGGAGGGATCTGAGGTATCCTGCTAGCCAGGCCCTATAGAGGAAGGATCTGGTTTTACTGTGCTAAGTTTAACTCTGGCCTTGTCATTTTTCCCCTTTACTACCTGAAGGGAAGTTCTCTATGTGCACTAACAGAGGGGTATGATGTTTTCCCAGTGTGTGCTACTCAGAGGACAAGATCCTTTGGTTTTATACCACAGTATTTCTTGCTTTCCCAAACCAGAGCATGGAATATGTTGTCTATCTTTCATAGTCCAACACACACATCTCCTTTGTGCTCTTTATCAGGTTGGGAAGCATATCTCAAAGTAAGTATTTTGTAATTACAGTTGTGTTTATCTCCTCTTTCTCTTTCTGCCCACACCAAGTTTGTTACAGATATCTGAAGGTGTGAAGTATGTGGAAACTGAGAATTGCTGGGAGAACTCCTTGCACTGGAAAAGCAAGGGAAGACACAGGCAACACAGAGCAGCTGGAGAGGAATTCAAGAAGGGAGAGATGTCTACTCTAAGGGGGGCTGCATCACTGGGCTAAGAGACGTACCTGTTCCAACCATTCCTGCTGGCTCTGTCTTTCAGAAAGGCTTTTTGTGTGGTGGTGGTGACAAAGGAAACAGAAAACACTGTGAAGCTGGCTGCAAACGATGATGAGAAGCCCTTCTTCCCTGTTTCTCCTACCTCTTGGTACACTGGGGAAGGAGATGACCTCTTGTCAAAGACCCTCTGGGCCACTGACCAAAAATGACTGGCCAAGCGATCAGGCTCTTTCTTAACTCACAAATGCAGTGGTCTCTGAGGACCTCTATCATTTCTCAGCATTCTGCACACCTTTGAACACTCAGAAGTGGACCAAGTAAAGCCTTCGTCCCCTCTCCCCAGATTCAAACAGAGAACTCTTCTCCCTTTTCTATTTCTCAACCATGGCTGCTCTATGCCCAGCAAGGTTGGCCAGACCAGGTGGGCTGTGCTACAACAACACACAGGCTTTCTGCCCGCGTTCTTCAGACTTGCAGCGCGGTTAACTGCTATGATTAAGGGCTTTCCTTCAGCAAGGCCTCGTTCCACACTTGCATCCTTTGGCAAAGCAAGGATACCTTCCAACTGGGTGGAAACTACTCGCTTTTTGGGGCCAGGGCAAAGGAGCCTCAGTGCTTTGTGGGCATTGAAGCCCCATCTCCCAGAAAGTAGCAATCATCCTTCTGCTCTCTTGTGGTGCCCTGGGAGGTGAACTGTGGTAAACTCATCCTTAATTACTGAAGTTGTCCTTTTCTCTCTCCTCACTGAGTAGAGCCAGCATTTTGCCTTCCCAGGCTCTTTGTCCTAGTTGCCTTACTCTTCAGTCCATCCTAAGCACTCCAAAATCCTCAAGGCCCCTGTCTCCAGGGCTGGCAGAGATGGGGGAAAAGTCTCCCTAAGGTCTAATGTGGTTTCCTTACCCTACAAAAACTCTTTGACTTAGTAACAAAAGCAGTGCAGGTACCAGTGGCTGTAGTAACAGACTTGCTGGCCCCTGCTGCCTACCTTGCTCTGCGATGCCTGGGAAGATGCTGCGTCTCGCCCATGTTCCAGTAGCTCCTGCTCCAGTTCATCCTGTTCCTCTGTGGGATCAAAGTTGTACATGGGCATGAGCTGGTGCCGTAGCTTCTCCAACCTGTCCGCAGGAGGGAAGGGAAAGGGTTGAGAAAGTCAGATGCTCAGGCTGCCTTCCCCACCCCACCGCTGAGGCTTTCTGCAGGCTGTTTCTCCTGCTGCACAGGGATTCTGCTCTTGTTCTTGCTGGGTAAGGGTCACGTCCTGTCCTGCAGGGATGAGGATAAGAACCTACTGCACACAGCTGGCAGGAGTGGGAGATGCCCAGAGTGTCGTTACAAGGATTAATTGCCATCACTAATCTCTGTTGGCAGGCATTATGCACAGAGGAATCAGACAGGGATTTACGTTCCTGCAGACCTTAAAAGATCAAGCTTTATGTGGTGGGACAAAAGCAACAGTGGAACATACTGGCTAGGCATATTGTGACTTCCCCCTGTCCATCTGTCACAACACCCAGACCTGCCTTGTCACACTATGTCTGCCAGTACAAGTCCACTTTTAGCTCCAGTGGCCGAGGAGTAGTACTTTAATTCTGGGCTTGAAGTACATAAAAATAAATTAAAAATAAACAACAGCAAATAGAAAATTGGAAGGAGACAGATGCTCATAGGAGGCCAATGCCTGTGGCCAGACTGTTCTTAGTCTTGTATCATTGCTCCAAGTGACAGAGCTATGAAGTATTACCCCAAGAGGTCTCCCTAAATACTGGGCAGCTCACAGATGGATGATGGATGGGGGGCATGCTCCTGTGAAAACACTGAGCCCTGCCTTAGGCTGTAGCTGAGTTTTGAGGCATGAGGGAGAGAAACACACAAGCTGTTACTGGCATTATCACCACAAATATCTATTTTGGCGAGTGTTAGGATGACACATCCCCCCCTGCTTCTATAAGGGTTTGCCAACAGAACCATTATCTTCAGCAGCACTATGCTCACAGGCCAAGCATTAGCTGCTTCTGTGGCACTGCCCAGATCTGGGCTTCAGGGTCCAGCTTGGAAATTTTACAGTGGGCAGCAGCACTTCTTGAAAGTCTGTGACCAGGACAGGCCTGCCCCAAGGAGTCAGGTAGGGAAGGAGGTACCACATCTAATGGATCTTCAGCAGTGTCTCTGCTGTCAGAGATGGAAGAATCAAGATGTGTCTCCCTGCCTGCTGCTCTCCTCTCTATTTTCAGGCAAGAGCTTAACAAGGAAATTAAGACACCAAGTCTCAGGCTAGAAAGCTGCATCTCTGAACTATGCTGCTGCCAGTTGCTGTGACTGCACCTAAAGAGGCCTTCAGCCTTCCAAGGCCAGTGTCATTGGCCCAGGCTGTTGGAAAACAGCAATCTGGGAATGGCTGAAATGTAAGACCCGTACCTCTCATGACAGAGTTCCCAGCTTCTTTATATACTCATAACCCTTTCCTCTGTTTCAGTGCATCTCATAGATGAAGCATGAAGAGCTTACAGGATCCCTGACCTCTTCCTGCTCAACCATGCTTTCCTTTCCGAAGCTGCAGAAGTCTTTGCAGCTCTGGTGTTAGAAGGTGGGCAAACACCAGGAGTGCAGTGTCCCTACCCCTGCCTTGTTGACACACAGCTGATTCCTCACAGGCTTGTTCTCAAACAGCCATCCCTTACACTCTCCCTGTCTCCTTCCTAGCTCTCTCTGGATTTTGGAACACTGAGTTCCCTTCAGCCAGCAACAGACATTACTTACCTCTTCCTCTTCCTGATGTACAGAACCTGAAAGAGAAAAAAACCCATCGTTACAACAGTCCCTGTAAGGTGGGGAACAGCTGAGAAATTTGGGGCAGTGGTGCACACAGAAAGGAGGTGTAGCAATTCTGGTGTCACTATGCACCGAAGCAAGGGGAAGGGAGAAGTGACAGCCAAAAATGACATTTCATATGCATCAGTGTAAGCTCAGTAGCACGTCATGTCTGATGCTAAATGCTTGAGTGGCCTGTTAATTAGGTGTGTTAGTAGTAGTAAGAGTATTAGGTGTGTTGTTATTATTAGGTGTAGCTCAGCACATTTCTGGTGGCTGCAGGACAGATGTTGAAATGTAAAGGTGGGTGAAGAACCTTTCCTTTGTGGTTTTCATCTGTAGTACAAGTGCTGATACCCCATCCCCAGTGTAAAGGGAAGAAGCAAAGAGGGCATGCTCAGTGACTTGCCTCGTGTCAGCCAGTAAGAACAGCTGTGCTGGGAAGAAAGGAGGCTTTTGGCCTCCAGAGCCTTGGTCTGAGACCTACGAATGCTGGATGTTGCTCTTGGGAACTTAGGACCGTTTCCAGGATAATGTTTCCAGGTTCTCTGGGGGGCTTTTGGAAAAACTCCTCCTTGGGCCTGCAATGAAATTTTGTCGTAGTCCCTTTCTGTAGGTTCCTCTGATGGTTGTATTAGTGAAGCTCTTCCTCATAAGAGGAATGGGAGCTTGCAGCTACCTTCTGTTCTCTGTTGGCAGGTAAACGATCTGGTTATATATCAAAAGAAGAACTGCAGCACTCGCATTGCCCCGGTCAGGCCCACAACTATAGTTTCGGAAAGCTTCTGCCTACAGCATTAATGGCAAGTTTAGTTATGCAGCAAATCCTCAAGGACTTTGCTGATACCCAACAAGTAGGACCTTGAAATGTAGTCCAGAATGAGTCTAGACTAAAACAGATTCAATCACTTTATTTCAAAAAGGCATCTCCATGGGGAGATAAATGTAGTTTCAACAGTCTGCTTTAAAAGTTAATTTGGATGAACTTTCTTGTGGATGCCCCCCTGTTGACAAGGTTTGAATCAATGCAGCTCTTCCAGTTAACAAGTTAGAACAGGATCTGCTTTGTGTTCTTTTAACTGAACTTCCTATTGCTATTAAAAATAAATACTGATACTACATATGGCTTCCTCTAGGCCTGCTGAGCATCCTGTTTGGACTGGACCTCACGGAGACTGCAGAAATATTGGAGCACTAGATAAAGGCCTTAAAAAGAAAAAGATCCCAGGAACTATCAGTTTCCAGCAGTTCTGGGTGAGCCTTTAGTAGAACACAAATATATTATTCAACCCAAATCAGTCCTAGAGCCCCTCTGCCACCCTCCACCCTCACCAGACAGAGAAATATGTAGCAGGGCTCTCTTACCATAGCTACAGCCAACCCAATCACAGTAATGATCCCAAAGGACAGCAGCATTGTGCTCATGCCGGGTCCACTGCTGGCCACATCTGGGATTTTGGTGCTGTTGAAACTGGTAGTCTCAGGGCTTATGGTACCTGTTTCTGGTACAGTCACATCCAGAGTTGTCCCTGGGTCTGGCTTGGCCGTGGTGGTGGTGCTGTGATACAAGTCATGCACAGGGGGTGAGCTGTAACTCATTCTGCCAGCTCTTGGTAGCTCCTTTTACTAAGCTGTTGTCCTCACCCATGAGCTATAGAAGCAGAGAGCCGACCTTCGTATCAGGGACCCCCATGTGAGACCTGTCCCTGTAGCATCATCGCTGATGGTTTTTCTTCCTAGGAACGAACGAGAACAGATGAACAGTGCAGAGCTCTTAGACAGGCACAACCTTTTCCAAAGTTTCCCAATTCACTAGTATAATTTTGTAGAGCAGCTCAGTATTTTTGGGGGTACTGAGAGCACCCAAAGTCATGCCTGATTCACCTGAAGTCAGTGATATGCTCTCCCCTTGCTGCTTCAGCTCTGTCTCCTTGTGGGCACTTCGCACAGCTATGTGGGTACAACCTCAGAACCCCTGGCTTTGGTCTGCTCCAGGTTGAGCCAGGTGGCCCCTGTCCACCCTGCAAGCCAGGCCATTTTTCTGCTTTTGTCTTTTAATTTTTGGGAAATTACATCCCACTTATCAGTGGGAATACATCCTATAAAATGGCACTCAGCTGTGAGGCATCCATATCTCAGGATGTTTTTTATTGAATCCAAAGTAGGACTTCCCTGTTGTGGTAGTCACTGGTCACTGCATTGTCCATCACCCCACCGTCTCTCATCCCATGTGCTCTGGAAAGGCAGCTTCCTTTAAGCAGTGGGTTGCAACAGTCCCCCATCTGCTGCTAAAGACAGTGAGTATTTCTCAAGTGCCCCATGAAAGCACCCACTCAAGCTTAGTCATGCACTGCTAATAATCAGTATTAATTTTAAAATGAGTCCAATTTTGGATCGGAGTTGTGAAATTTGATAGATGGTGAAAACATGAAAGGCTTTAATTGCTTCATGCTTCTATTGTGTAAATGTTGAGGAGTTGCAAAACACCATGGGATGATCCTATGGAAGTATTTGCACAACCCACTGTATATAACATTAGTGCAGCAATTGATCCTGTGACAGTGCAGCTACCTCTGAACCAAAGCAGTGCTGACCCCAAGAACTGCTGTAATTTCTGATAATTTCTGTGCAGTTCAGCAGACGTTACATCTCTGGACTGGAATGCAGCCGGGACATGGGGGTTAATGAGCTCTGAATAGAAAAAGATGTGCCTGCAAAGAGACATGAGCCATTGTTCTGCTCTGCTCTGTTCTATTCTAGGCAAGGTTATTGCGCAGTTCCCATTACCGTGACGTCGTACTGCTGCCCTTAACGGCATTAAACAGCGTGGTTAACATCTGTCACAACCGAAGCAGAGACAGCACACCAGCTGTGGTGAGTCAGCAGCCCCAGCAGCCCCCTCAGCTCGCACAGCACTTGTCCTGCACGCCCCTGAGCAGGTAAATCTCTTGCCACACATGCAGGATCTGTCTCCCAGCTCCCTGTGAACAGCTTCGTGAAGCAGGAGTTGCTGGGGGAATCTGAAGTGCCTGGGAGACTATGGGAGCTGTCAAACTCCCATGAGCTTCTGGAGAAACGTGAAGATAGCAGTTCTGGTCTGGTCCCACCTAACATCGTGCTGAGACACGAGCTCATTGCAGCTGAAAGGGACCGTGTCCCTCACTGACCACCAAACCATGCACGCCTAGTTTAAACCACATGGCACCTGGATTTCCCCAGCCATGCCTGAGCAGGGTGGAGCGCGGGTGTAGTGGACACTCGGGCACAAAGATTTGAAATGTGAGTGGCACAACCGCAGCAGCAGCTACAGCCCAGCAAGGAAAGGGAAGGAATTGTTGAACAGGCCTTAGGCAGACTGAGCAGTTACTCAGAGAGAATCATCCATTTGTGCTATTCAGGGAAACTCTCCATGATGGTAATTCACATTTTAAAAAAAGCCACCACCAAGGAAACAAAAAGTAGAAAAAGAGCCTAAGTGGAAGGAGTGAAGCAGGCCCAAGGGCTTTGCAAAGTATGGCTCCAGATCTTGAACAGCTCCTGAATTTTTGAAACAATGGGTTAGGCCTTCATTTTAGTGTGGTGTCCATTTTGGAAAACCACTGGAACCTGGATGTTGAAGCTGATACCAAGCTTTGGGCAAGACCCCCTTTTGTGCAGACTGCACACTGGGCTGCTGTGCATTGCTCCTCTGAACAAAGTTAGGCCAGCTTAAAATTTGCCAGCTGAAAAGCTGGTCAGATGGGAATGGGAGCTCTTGTTCGTGCTCTTTAGGGCCCTGTCCATGCTGAAGGATCCCAAGCCCAGGCCTCTAAAAGTGGTCCTGTATGAAGGAATTAGACCATTGGCTAAGACAACCAGTTCCAGGTCCAGATGAGGGTGTTTCTGTTCCCAGTCCCCTCTGGTCCAGGTTGCAGGCTGAGTGCAAGCATGGCCCATGGCTTACAATGGTAGAGCTAGGGGCGGATGATCTTTCCCACCACCTTCCTTTCCCAGTTGTCATCCTGGTGCTGGATGACTGCAGGCTGGGCACACTCCAAGTCTCTGATGGCTGCTCTAGGGCCAGGGACAGCTACTACCTATCACTGGCAGATTTCGGCACAGTCCATGCCCAAATAGAAGAGGAACCAGATCCTCAGCTGCTGCAAGCTGGCACGCTTCCACTGCCTGCACCAACAGAGCTTCTCACACAGCCAGGACTGCTCTGTGCTGGGCTCTGTGAATAAGGAGAACACCTCTGATTCTCTCCTAAGCCAGCATTTCCAAACTGGTCTCTGACAGGTGCTGTGGTGGCCAAGACCTCTGAGGTGCACAACATCATGTCAGGTGTGAGCTTCAGGCTGCTGGCTTTAATCTCTCTGTGCTGCAGTTTCCTCTTGGGTATGACAGGAGTAGAGGTTTGGTCACAGGGATGAAGATGGGTCATGGGGTCTCTGGATGGAGAAGGCAAGTACTTTTTTTCTGCAGTACTTCACCAAGATGAAGTATCTCTAGTCACTCAGCAACGCAAGCAGCACCGCGCTGCTCTTGGCTATGGGATGTGGTTTCCCGGTGTGTGAATTGTGGCTTCCTCTCCCCCTGCTAAGGGCTGACCGGGCAGCTCCTGGGGAAGGGGGAAGCCCCACCGCAGGTGCCCGCCGGCCGCAGCACCTCCGCTGTCCCCCGCCCGCTGCCGGAGGGGTGCCGCGGTCCCGTCCCGCCGCGGC
>VZZY01012252.1:0-20739 GCA_013400335.1 Eurystomus gularis
ATTTCGATGTTCTTCAGTAGCACTTTACAGGAACAGGATGACACCAGGGTCCCAAGGTCACAATGCACAAACTTCCAATTAGTGAGCCCAAAAGGAATGTAACCTCCAAAGCTGGGAGGAACCCATTTTTAAGGTATGACAAAAAAAGTAACGTGAAATATCCTGCATAGGGTAACAATGCAAACAAGGTAGCAAGTGAGTACAAAAGACAGTCATGGACCCTTCAAGACCAAGTTCAAAGGGAGAAGAAAGAAAGGACATGCTAAAGCACCATCTCCTTTGGTTAAGGACTCTACAAATGATAGCATTGCTGCTTATCTGCAGCAATTCCTCCATCACCTCCAGCAGAGATGGAGCTCTGCCATTGGATTTCCCATTTGCCACATTCTGACATTGCAGCTCAGCTCCATCTCTAGAAGGTTATCTTTTACTGTGTCACTAGGTAAAAAAAACAGGCTTTTAAGCACAATGTGTGTGTATGTGCAAGTGCTTTCTGCCCCAGCTTTCCTCCGTGACTCAGTCATGCTGCAGTGCTCAGATGCACAACTAGTCATTACAGATTCAAGGCAAGTCCTCGCTCCCTGCAAACATTTCTACAACATAGAGTGAGTGAGACTGAGAATACGCAGTAGCCCAGTGGTTAGAGATGAATGTTAGTATCCCAGTTTCAGTCCCTGCTCCAGAGACCAGTGGGATATGAATGCAGAGCAAGATTCATCTCATCCAAGTTTAGGTATCTACATTACTGTTACTCATTCTAAGCTTTTTTGCAAAGACCAATAGGCACCTTTAGAAAGAGATTTGTCTGAAGCCTTTAGGATGAAATTAATTGTCCTGCAGAAGTATCTAAATCTTTCCATTGACTGGAAAGAGTGTGAAGAGTTACTAGCTCTGAGTCATGTCTGACATCTCAATTTCTATAGTCAGGATAGATAAATCCTGACTAAAATATTCCCAGGTGCCTTCAATTTCAGACATGTCCTGAGCCTATCTATAGGATGGGGTTGCTACAGAGCTAAGCAGTGAAACCTTGAGGGCTCAGCAGGAGCTATTTGTTATATTATCTGGGTGCAACCTCTCCACTCAGGTGCCTGCAGCAGACTCAGCCCCATGGGCAGTTAGGAGGTAGCTGAGCTGAAGCTCTGCTGATTTGGGGTAACCTGGAGGACTGCCACCAGCATCAATGAGGTGGGAAGGTAGCCAGGCTCTTCTGAGAATCAGGACCTTCCTACCCAGGGAGTCGTGCTGAAACTGAAGCTCCCAGTGCCTGTTACTGCTTCCCGGCACGGCCTGTGCAACCGTGCCTGCTGCTGCCCCAGAACATCTGCGCAATGCTCAGAAAGTAACACAGAAGTGAGTAACTGTGGGTGTCACGGGTTTATAAGAATGAATATTTTGCAATGCATCTAACTAGCAGGTAATTACTAATGTGCTTGCAAATGTGTCATGTTGGTAACTTAAAGTCTTTCTGAAGTTCACATTTGCATCGCAGACTTTATGTCCTCTTCCCAACAAGATGATGCTGCTTTTCACCGTGATGTACATTCAAGTGCCTAGAGATAGCAGCTCAGGGTTTGGTGTACAGCTGTTAGAGAAAAATGCGTGTTTCTGACAGACCATGCACACAGTTTCCCTCAGAGTGCAATTCCCGTGGGGGTCATTTCCTCCAGGTGCTTCTGCCTAGAACCCATCAATGCGTCTGTCGCTGACACAAAGCCCACCATCCCAACTCTCACTACCTCAGACTTGTTTACCTTTCCTTTCTGCAGACCTCCTGAATGATTTGATTTTTTTTATGTGCTTTTTTCCCCCATAAATTGTCCTTATGATTTTTTTTTTCTGTTTTAAAAGAATAACAGATATTTTTAAAAAGGTCTTTCAAAGAAATAGGAGCAGATCCTTATAGAATATGGAGAAAATACGTATCTGGGTACTCCCTTCTTCCTTTGGGGACACAGAAGCAGAAATTTCTTCTAGTTTCTTGCACATGTGGTATGCTTGGTGAGGAACAGAAAATAAAGCAGAACTTTCTTGCTTAAACAGGGCAGAGCAAAGAAGATCTATACACACGCGCACACACACACGCTCACAAAAACACATCTTGACAGTCACACAAGCAGCCCTGTCCCGAGTCTTGCCAGTAAAGTCTGTGAGGGTATGTTCAGGCCTAAAGCTCTCTCATACTGCAATCATTTGGGCTTTCTATCATGAAACCTGAATTTTGCACTTGACATTATTTGTCTTCAGTTAATCATGCACTTGTATTTATGTCTATCAATGATTATTTTATTCTCAAGGAAGGAAAAGGTGACCCATGCAAAAACCATGAAGGGAGAGTGCTTAGCGAGCAGTGTCTGTACCATGCCTGAATCCCAAGGCACTCTTTAACTTCCTCAGTTTTCTGAAGGACAGTTAGGGGATGGTTAACAGACAAAGCAATTAAAATTTTTATCCCTCCTGCACCATACAATGACATTGGTAGAAGAGCAGGGTATTATGGTCGTGATATCCTGAGCACTGAGCACTATTTTTCTGTTCTAGAATTAACCCACCCAGGGTTTTTCATATCATAAGAAAAAGGAGATTGTAGCACTACCAAGCAATGACTGTAGCTAGGCTATATTTGCATCATTCACAGCTCAGTTTGACATGCTGTTGCTACTAAGTAGGTGGAACAAAGGGTACTGTAAGAGTTGGAACACACTGGGGGTAGTTTTTCATTTCTTACCTGGGTGATATCTTAATCAGCTGTGTTTGTAGCCTAGGGATTTTGAAAATGGGAATTCAAAAGGACTTTTTTTTCCTTATTCCTTTTACCAACTACAGAATTTTTATTTCCTTCTAATATTCCCTCCAAGGAAGCAAAAACGCTTTGAATTAAACTAACGTTAGTTGTCCATTACTGGATAGCACAAAGAGAGACAGAAATTAAGGACTAACAATATTCTGAAAGTAGCATGACCTTAAATTATGGCAAGTTAATAAATCACTTCAAATGTAAATCTCTGTCTGCTCTCACCTTGAGTTCTGAATACCTTTAATCAAGCAGCATAATAGAAATTTTGATGATCAAAGGATGTAACTGCTGGCAGAGTGAGACTACAAGTTGGAGAGACAGCTGGGACTTAAAGTTTGGGCTGTTCAACAAAAAGTGCTTTGGAAATTCCATCTCTCAGGAATCTGTAAAACCTAACAAAGTGATGGAAAATGTTTAAATGTTTCAATATTTAACAAAATACAGTGTGAATCTTGCAAAGTCCATCGTGGGTGATGCAGGTGGGAACTCAGAGACAACAAGGAGATAGGAAGGGAAGGAAGAGACTTGGAGGTGTGTCAGAAGATTAACATTCACAGGCACAACTTGTGTGGGACAAGTTGTGGCAGCCTGTGTCCCAGCAGGGCTCTTCTAACATCATTCCCCTGGGATGAGAACAGTTGACACCATCAGAGTTCAGAGACCTGCATCCTTCAACGCAAGCACATATGGTGTATAGTAAAGCCAAACTCACAAACCTTAGAGAACCAATGACAAATGTAATGTTTCTGTCCTGCTAAGGAACCTGAGGGGGCTGCAGCACCAGCATCCTAATGCCATGTTCTGCAGCAGAACTTGTGAAAGGTGAGGCAAAGCTCCAATGTCGCTCATTCTGTGGTCTTCTTTACCATGGACACAGAAAAGACTTGTATGTATCTAATTTAAATAAAACAAAACACCTATGCACCAAAGGTTTGCAAGTACAAACACACAGTGTTTATAAGCCTTCAATCTGAAAATCTGAGAGCAGGAAGACACAGGGGCCAATTCAAGACAGCGAAGAACATTTGGAGTGTCATTATCCTGCTTCACATACCTCCCTCTCCACATGGAAGTTGTACTGGGCTGCTAGATTTGAGGTGTCCATGTTTTCTGAGATGTTCTCATTCACGCATTTGCTCTCTAGGCTCTTCCTAGTGGGGTGCAAGGCAGCAAAAGGCCATCGTGGTTTTCTCCCTGTGTATTGATATTACTGTTCCCAGTCACAAAAACACCTTCATCTTACAAACAAAATTTGTGAGTATGTCTGTCCCTCCATGCTTAGGAAGCTTCTCAAGGGGCAAAAAAAATGTATCCCTACAAGAACAATAAATTTTATAACTCTTAATCATATAAATCGGTGCAAACTCCCTTTGAAAAAAATACGAAAGTTTGGCTCCACTGAAATCAAACATAAACCTCTGATTTCAGGGTGGATGGAATTTAATATAACACCTGGAAGAGAAATTGGCTGTTACGTCTGGTTTATTACAGAGCAGGGAGAAGCACCCCCAGCAGAGCACTGGGCTACTTCAGCACTTCAAGACTTTTATGAGGAATATAAAAGTCAGAGATCTGGTGCTGAGTCCTCTGCTTTGACTCTCCAAATCTATGAGTAATTCTTACATGTCATGGAAGATTTCAGCATGTTCTGGAATGCAAACATCCAGATTTGCTCCATTCAAAGCGAAACACTCACTGCTCTGGCCTGCTGTGGTGAAAACCTGGACACCCCAAGGCAGGGCCACTGACATGGCTTGGTGGTGCATTGCCACATTATCGCCAAAGCTGAGCTAGCCTGGGAACATGCATAACCACAGTCACACAGGGGTTACTCCTACCTCAGCTAAGAAGTGTGATGCACAGCAGCCATGCCTGATTACAGGTGTAATAAACGCAGGCTGGATCATCTGCAGTCCAAGTAACCCATTCACAGAGTATCAAAAGCAGACTTCCCAAGTTGCCTCTCCCTGCTGCTTCATGCTCCAGCACAGGTAACATAAAAGACACCTTGGCCATGGTTTTGCTTATCTAGCATTTTCTATTAGATATATAAACCAGAACATACTAAATGCATATATGTGTGTATTTGTATGCAGTTAAAAATACTTGAGTAAATTTCTTACAGTGGTCTGCACTGATAAATTATATCTATCTCTGTTCCTTCAGGTTCCTGTTTTTCAGCAGAGGAAGCATGGGACGTCAGCTCAAGGGGAAGGACTGCTGCTCTTTAAACACTGCGCGTCCCTCTTCAAGACATGCACATCTCAGGAGGAGGCAGCGCTTGGCTTGCAGGGGATGGGTAATTGCCTTCTGGAAGCGAGCTGCAGCATTCGGTGTATCTGTGTCTTCCAAATGTAGTTTTCAGTCCCCATCTGCAGGCAGGATGGAGCAGAGCAGCTCAGCAGCCCCGTTGGAGTGGGGGACACTGGGCTGAGCTCGGGTAAAGCCATGGCACTGCAACGGAAAATGAAGAACAGTTCTGCTGTGCAAATCATGGAGTGAGCTGCACATAAAATCTTGTCTACCATTCATCACTCAGTCACCCACCAGTCAATGCTTTGAGAGTCTGGGCTCCTTATGCGGCTGTAAACAGGCCATTGTTCTGCGGAGAGTCAGGCTGGGGAATACGTACATGTCTGCAATACTCATGCACACTTATTTTGGTAAAATAGCAGAAAGTAAGAATTCTAAAATTAAGGAGGAAAAAGCTATACACAGAAGCGTATCACATTTGTGCAGCTGGGGCAGAGCAGGGGTGTGGGTGGCAATACAAAACACTTTGGAGTAGCACCAGGGATGTAGAGAAGAGCAGCACAAAGCCCTGCAGAATCTGGGGGACGGCATCGAGTGCTCAGGCTGCTGCCTTCCTCCCGTCACCCAAAGCACCCCCATAAACCACAGCAGCTTCCCAAGTCTCACCGCAGACTGGAATTTCATGACAGTTGAAAGAAGAAAGCGAACAACCCGTTCAGACAGCCACATATGTATGTACCTTTTCAGCTCAAGGAAAGGGCTATACACATGAAGAATTTGAGGAGAAGGGTGTGTGCCGTGGAGCTGAGAGCTCCACAGCCCCTTCGCTACTCCCTCAAACACAAATAATCACCAAATTATGTGATGTGCCTGTACCAAATATTTTGTCTGATAAATTGGTGCCTGATCCCTAAGGCAGTAAAATCTTAAAGGCAAATTTTTCTTGCTCCCTACTTGGGAAAGCAGTGACTGAGAGCAAGGGCTTTAGCTTCAGTTGAAGGCAAAAGGAAAGTGCAGCTCAGTCAGTACTTTCAGGTTACAGAATCTTCCCTTTAGCTGAGGAAGCATGAGGAATCCAGAGGTTCTGATTGAAGTCCAGCTTCCAGCCCTTCCTCATGTTAGGAGGTTTCACTGTTACCCAAGTGCTCTCATTCACCTGCTGATAGCTTGCTAATATATGCAATATTATTCAAACTTCATTTAAAATCCGATCAACATCAGCAAAGTGAAAAGGGGAATATTAACCCCTAATTCCAGCTAGTCAACTACAATTTCACTAGTTTCTAATGAAAATAACTCTGTAATAAGTTTGTCTTCATTTTTTGTTGTGACGGTCCCTTAACTGATACACTTTCACAAAGTAATGAGTTTTCTCCATCATATCTGTCTGATAATATATCTTCTAAGAAAAAATTAGATTAATCATTATTTTAAAACATTGGCTTCCTGACTTTTTTCATTTCACTTACAATATTTGCATAGATTAGATAATTTTTTTTAAAAAAGTTTCTCTCCCTCACCCTCCCAGAATGGGATTAATTTACTATAATGAAAAAGAATGGGAGCATCAGAAGTGCTCATGCCAAATATGCTCCAAGTGACTAATACCATGAATATGAGAAGCTCTCTTAGCCGACTCTAAGCTGCAGATGGATCTTGGCAGAAAGGAAGCCAAAGGAAATGAATGCAATAGCTGCAAAATATGTAAAAATGACTGAGAGAGAAGAGTCTAGACAATGCGAGATGATTGCCATGTTCTTCAACTTGGAATGCAAAGCTCATCTTCTGATTGTTCTGGGGTTTAATCTGCCGAACACACATTGCTCTTCGAACCCATATGGGCAAGTAATTTGCCATATGTTTTAGTACATGGCATGAGTACCCAGAGTTGTAACGCTGTAAATAGAAAAAAAGATGAAATGCTGCCTGTGTGTCTTTGATACACTAACAAGAGGGTGGAGTGTTCCAGGATTGTTTTTAAAACAAATACCAGCCGTCTGCATGGTACCTTCTCCCTCTGCATGCTCACAGCCACATTAGCTCTCCCTGACTCCCAGAGCCATGGGGCCACAAAAGAGATCCGGGGGTTTGGGTTAATGGCAAGTTGAATATAATTCAACAGTGTGTCCTGATAGCAAAAGGAGAGCCAAGTCCTGAAGTGCATCAAGTACAGCATAGCTAGCCAGTCCAGGGAGGCAACTGTCCCACTCTGCATCACACTGGTGCAGCCCCACCTCAGGTACTGTGTGCAGTTTTGGGTGCCTCAATGTAAGGAGGACATCACACTGTTGGAGTGTGTCCAGAGGAAGGTGACCAAGACGATGAAAGGCCTCAAGGGCAAGACTTACAAGGAGTGGCTGAGATTACTTGGTTTGTTCAGCTTGGAGAGGGTTGAGGAGTGATCTCATCACATTCTACAACTTCCTCAAAGGGGGCAGTGGAAGGGGAGGTGCTGAAAGTGTCTGGAAATGTTTTTTCCACATAATAATTGCATTTGATAGGGAGCATCCCAGGGAATTAACAGTCCTGCAGTCTTGCTTGTTGATCTTTGGCTTTTATCTCTTGGTTTACTTTGTATTCCGATGCAATGAAAGTCTTCAGGTTTTTAAAACATAGATCTGTATATGCAAGGAAATTTTCTGTGGCTAAAATAGGCAACTTATACCTCTTGCCCCTTGTCCTCCCCATGTGGCTCCTTGCAAAGAGAGAGCCTTCATCCTCTTTGTAGCTGCACTTTAAGTACTGGAATACTGTGATGAGGTCCCCTCTGAGACTTCTCTTCTCCAGGGAAAAAAAAACTGAACTCCTTCATTTTTCCCTCACAGGGCAGGGTCAGATGAAGGTTTGATGGTCTTCGTGGCCCTCCTTTGGATCCTTTCTAGTCTGTCCACACTTAAGTTCAGTGGAAATATTTTTATGTTCTTAGCAATACCACAACCACTACCTGAGCTATATAATCTCCATGATTTTCTTGTACTATAATGACAGCTACTAGTTTTGCAGTGCTGGGCTGGTATCTTGATGCGCAGAAGCCACAGCTGTTGTTAGAAGTAGCTGGTTCAAAAGATCAGATTTGGAGAAAAGAGGGTTGCAGTTCTCAGTACAGTCCCCACCTGTGAGCTCCAGGTGCATTATCAGTAGTAAATTCTACAAGTCGTGAACTTCATCTTCAGTAAGACTAGATTTTTTGTTTATTTACAATGAGGTCTCAGGGGGTTTTCTATGTTATTTTTCAAGCATTAATAATCTATTTTGCCTTTTATTTCAAGAAAGGTTACTGGCCCAGTTTAGAGAATTTAAAAGAAACAAAATATAAAGGTAGTGGCAAAACCTGCTATGCTAGTCCCAGTAGTGCATTCGTTGGCCGTGCAATATTAGGCTAATATAAAGAACATTTTGAGAAATACCATTATGCTGCTGCATAGAGAAAAATGTTTCTGATTAGCATGTACTTGATATGCTTGGAAAATTAGTTCTCCTTCAGAGAGTTCCAGCAACAAGTGAAACATCTGTTGCTTCCTCCAAGTTATAATAATTATTTCGCAATTACTCTTTTGAATTTCTAATTTTTTAGTTTTATCTAGAAAGCCAGGATTTGTGGTGCAATTGAAATGCACAATGTGCCCATGTGCATGGGAAATAAGAATAGGAAATAATGACGGTCTCTAACTGAAGCGTTCTGTCACCTCAAGGCCAAAATTGTTGGCCGTCTACATTATTCACATTCATGTATTAATTCAACTCTAAACACAATGGGAATTAATCCCATTTCAATAGCTTCAATGGCTCCTATTTATTCCAAGGTTGATGCCAGTGATCACTATTGTGTGTAGCTACACAATACGCTTTCTTCAGTCAAAAAGCCAGCTTCAAGTTTCTACCCACCTACCACAGCGCACTACTTGTGCGGCTGTATCAGTACCAATGCTCACGGTATAAACACCACTGAAGTAAATCATGCTAAAAGAAAACCACAATTGGGTTGGAGTAGCAAACAAATAGCAGAAAAAAACCGTGCAGCTACACTCAGGAGAGGAAGGAATTGCTTCAACAAGCTTCACGAGCAGTGAAAACACATCGTAGGGCAAACTAGCAAGAGCTGCAAAGTCAGACCCCTCGACAGCACAGAAGTCAAAAGACCCACCAGGGACCTCGTCCCATGGCAACATTCACATTGATCAGACTAGGAGTAGGTTTGCGTCATCATATGCAGTTCTGGTTAGCTGCTTTCAGGACCTATTACTTTAAAAGGAGAGGTGAGAAGTGCAGGTTAGATATTGTACCTAACTCTTCCTGCTGTGTTTCCCTGCACAGAACTGCACAAGTGCCAGGGGCCACAGCCTGTGACAGAGTCAGGGCTCCAGTGCCAGCCTCTGGTAGTCATCACAGGGTTATGTCTGCCATCCACGTACGCCAGATGAATAACAAACTTACCTAATGCATTTAGAAGCAGTCTAACTTCATAGTATGGGTTTACAAGAGACTGGAACCAGGACACCTTGCCAGAGGACAGGGGTCAAATGTCAGTGGTTCCCTCTCTGAAAGCTGGAAATTTTTTGTACTATTTTTATCTGCCCTGCAAACACCATTTGGCCAGCCAGTGAAGGCCTGCTACGAGTATCTTTGACTCAGCTGCTGTCCTGGTTCGGCCAGGATAGGGTTAATTTTGGTGCAGCCAGGCTATTCTATACCATGCTGACATCATGCCCCGAGGCCAGTTCCGGTGGGGGAGCAGTTCCGGGGTTCGGCGTGCACTTGTGTTCAGTTCATCCCTTTGTCCCTGGTATTGCCTTTTTCTGTGTATTGCTTCTTTCTTGCTATTGTCATTGCCTTTGTTACTGCAACTGTTTCTTACGTGTTTCTGTATTAAACCTTCCTTATCTCAACTCAAAAAGGCATTTTAAACCTTTTTTTTCCTTTCTCTGACTGCAGCCCATGGCAGGGGGAGAGGGCGGGGAGCAGCGGCAGAGACCCACCGCAGCTGTACTGAACTACCACAGCTGCAAAACCACAGCCTGAAGCTAACATAGGAGGCATATAGAAAGCTTTGTTCCTCTCACCTCTCCTCCTTTCGAGCAGAGGGTACCCTTGATTCCAGCTGCCAGGAGGACAAGGATCATGGTGTCCACTCTGCAGAGGGTCTTGGCCGAGCAGGGAGACCCTCTGTTTCTGGATGGGCTTTAGAGCTTGATGGTGTCTCATCTTTACATCTGGCAGAAGTGCTGTTGTAAGAGATTTACAACCTAACAGGTGAAGAATGACAGCAGCGTTACCCCTTCAACTCCCTGCAAACAACAGCAGCAGCATTTCCCCATGAACGGATCAAGCTTAGAGCTGATCTTACTCAGCCTTCAAGTTACTCATTTTAGTAACAAGGATGCAGATCTCTTCAGGTACACCTGCGTGTTGGTCCGGTGCTGGCTGTGACTATTTTCAGTGCTGTTGCTATGCCCACGCTGTGCTGTCTCCAGGCTGTGGAGCAGCGAGCGGTACAGAGGTGGGCAGCACACCAGCTGGAGTACCACAGTGCAGGGGGGAAACTCTGACTGCTGGCATGGGGTTATGGAATTTGCATTTGGAAGTCTTTTTTTTCTAAGAGCAAACCAATAAAATTTTTTAAAAAAGTTAAAAATAAAAGGAAAAAATATCTATCTTTCCAGTGGCAGCTGAACTATTTACCCAGCTGCCAACACTGAAGGTTCCATTGCAGAACCAACCAGCAATGCAGGATTACTGTCCTAATTTAGGTGGCCAAAGTTTCATATCTGATTCTAAATTACTCGCACTATTTTCCTTTTACACTCAAGAGATAAATACCCTAGAGGACCCCTAAAATTTGTGTCAAAGATCAACTGAACAAACCCCATTCTGAAGGTAAATGTGCATTTCCACTGGCTGCAAAGGAAGCCGTGGGGCAATTCAGCATCTAATTTTTAGACACCTGAAGCTCAGGTCAATGTCCCCTGTGAAAAGTGTATGACCAGGGCCATAGGTATGGTGAGCAAGGTGTGCAGAACTGTTGGAGACTGATCTTCCATCAGGGTCAAACCCTTACCCCTAGGTTGATTTAGTTGTCTTTGATCCCAATCTGCACTGTTGTAGAGATGGTTTAATGAAACATTAGAGCGCTCCTTGATACGTCAAAGTAAAACAACCATTTCCCCAAAACTCACTGGTTTTGTGCCATCTACCACTTTAGGTTCCATTTGTTTAACTGCATTTTTCAATTAGACACGTAATTCACTTCCCATCCATTCACATGGATGACATGCAGCAAAAGATTTCATTATCTACGTGTCTAGAGACCTGGGCTTGGATCGTGATACTGTCAGGAGGCAGCCACCTAATCCCTGATAAATTCCATTACCAGTTAGACCATGCTCAAGGGGCAGGAGCTGTTTATAAGGGCTAGAAGCAAAACGTTGGGTGGGTGGGTGTTTAAGAATGCAAGCGTGCCTAAACATCAAGTACTGTCATTTTTAAACATAAAGACTGAAGTAATAAATTAGATTAAATAAATGACAAATGAAATAATTGTGAAAGCTTGCTCCTAAACCTCATGTGCTTCCTTTTGCTTGAATTAGTTAATCAAACACAGGAGAAAAAGTAGGTAAAAAGGACAAATCTTTCTGCAGCGTGACCTTATTTCTTACTCTGGGTAATAAACTTACACTGTAAAAATTGATTCTGACCAGCAATCAGTGCCGTTTATTTTATCACAGGTGCTTGTGTCCATAGCAAAGGTTGTAGCTTCATCTCTCAAGAGTCAGAAAGGAGAAGAAAATATCTCGCATTCTCTCTCCAGAGAATCCCGTTACTGATAGCAGGAGATGTGGCATTGCTTACGGCCCAGAGAAATGACTTTTTTATCATGAGACCAAATCTGCAGCAATTTCAGATTTCTGAAATTTTGTTCAAAGATGGCAAGTGTCAGCTCAAGTGCAAAATGAAAGAACAGGGAAGGAAAAGGTAAAAATATAAGTTTTTAAACTTCATTTTATATTATTTCATAATAACGCTTTGAGAGAGTTACCTTTACCTTGTTACATATTGACTCTCCAACATTTTGATACCAGTTACATATTGACTCTCCAACATTTAATCTAAATTAACGATATGGATATTTTACGCTTGCATAATTAAGACATTCCATAAGGACGTGTATCAAAGGTCACGGGGGGAAGTTCTCAGATGATGAGCTCACACCAGCAGCATGACAGTTAATGCAGCTGGCATCATCCTAATGGTGTTCTTTGCCCTTTCCCATTTATCTCTATTACCACACTGCAAACTTTCCCTGGTGAAACGAAGATGGTACTTGGATTCTGGCCTGAGCTTTTACATTCACATACAATGATTAAAATCCATGGTCTTATATACCCTGCTTAGATAAAAGTCCATTGTGTCTTTGGTATGACAACACCAATGTAGGACCTTCTGACACCTTGTTGCTAGAAGCCCTATCTGCCTTAAACCTGATATGATACCAGCTGAAATGCTGTGGTAGTAGCAGTGTGCTCAACCACTGGTCCCACGTGGAGCTCTCTGCGAGGGGCTGGCCTCTGGCTAGAGAAGCAGATCCAACTACAGAGGTGGCCAAAAGATGGTTGACAGGTTTTCCTTCATACAGAACATCCTCTATACCAAACATCCAATATTAAGCAACAGTCCACAGCATCAAGACTACTGCAGTTACCTATGCCTATAAAGTCCATCAGGTACAGTATTCATGATCATCAAAAGGACTGAGAAGGACAAACATCTGGTGGCAGTAGCTGACCAGCTTTGAGACTGGTTGCAGGCTATGACAATCTTGTACATTTAGAATCAATCTCTCCATGTGATTTAGCCTTCCCAAGATGGCTTGCGTAAGCCACAGTATCTACAGCCGTGGCTCAGTAACAGTCTTCAGCCTGCAAGATAACCATCTTGCATCCACAGTAAGACCAAGCGACAAGGGATCAGATCCACAGCTGCAGCCTCCTTGGTGATTTCTGTTATTATAACTAAACTGTTCATTGCCATTCTATCTCAGTCCCAATCAAGGGAACTAGCGGCGCACTATGGGGAAGATTCTGGAGTCCCTAATAGAGAATGTTTCACAAGACCCTTCTCAAGGCTGCTTGTATGTCTAGAGAACATGCACCACAGGCCAGATCCAAGGTTAGTAGTGACTGACTGCTCAAGGCAATAAGGAAGAAATCTCTCTCCAAGCCCCAGGCAATGCTGGGCTCACAGTTTATAGTTAATAATGCAGATGGTCCAACTCTGGCAGCAGAATTGTCACCAGGAGTGGGTCAGAGTGCAGTAGGTCAAGGTATTAGAGGAATTGTACCTCCCTTCCTTTCCTCACTTATCCTTATCACAAACTGCCCACAGCAGCCTTGGACAATACCCCTTCCCAGGAGAACTGTTTGGTTGCTGTCACAAGTGGGGTCCATCTGCTCTATCAGCAATGCAATAGGCAAAATGAGCAGATAAAATGAGCAGAGCTGGCACATACTACCACAAACACCTCTACCACCCAAAGTCATGAATATCAGCAGTAGAGGTATCTTAGAGATGTCTTGCAGCAGGCTTTTTGACTCCCAGGCCAGATGCTCCCTCAGGTCCAGAAGAATTGGCAAAATCACCCCCTGGCTGAACATACTTCATACAGGAATTTCAAAGGACATCTCCAGGCTCCATCCATCACAGATGACAAGATGATGGTGATTTGCAGGAAAAGAAAGTGTCAGCAAAGCAGGATTCTGACAGCCCACCAAGGACTGATTAGTTTTCCCAAGACTGACAATTCAAGAAGGCAGCATTTGAGAGGAAAGCCACAGTGCAAGTGAAGACTGGTGGGGATTTGTGTTTCAAACAAAACAAACCATAAACCATGGGCACCTTCTCCAGACAATTTCCTCTACTAACTTGCCAGTAATGACACTGGAAGAAGACCACTTTCCCCATACAGTTTGTCAGCTGCTATTTATGACTAAAAGGTTTGTTTCCTCATCCCCTGTACCAATACAGCCATATTTGTGCAGTCGTGCAAGAAAAACAAGATTGCCCCATGGCCTAAGAAAAAAGAATCATGCATTCCTTCTCCTCCAAAATTCCCTTAAGTTGCAGCAAATTCACTACTGAGAAACTGGTAACACAAATCTACCTAAGGAGGCCAGCAGAACCAACAGCCTTTTTTCTCCCTTTTCCTCCAACAGACAAGTTGGATGACATTGGGTTGAAGTATCCAGTAAAGACAGCAGCAGAAGCCCACCATCACCTTCTGTAGAAAACAGAGCAATAAGTCTCTCTACTGTATACTGATGGATGTCAAAGACGGATCTTTGACACTTGAACTCTTAAGCATTACCTGGAATGAAATGTGCTTGTTACCCAGAGAAGCTTTTGGATGCTACTAAATTTGGTATCTACCAAAGGGTTTTAAAGGTCCCATTCATAGAAGTTAACATGAAGACCAAACTGACTCACTGGAGCCTAGCAGACACAGCAGCTTTACAAACAGGTTTGCAATTGTATATTACACAAGCAGCACACAGATAAAACCTCTTAAAATCACTTCTCTGGCTTCCTGAAAGGTCTTCCCTCCCTTTAGCTTATGTATGTGGCACTCGGGAGGATACATGTAAATTCAGCTCCATGCTATGAGCTGTAGAAACACAACTCTTTCATTAGGTGGTACCAGGATTTCCCATCTGACAACCCTTGTAAGACAGAGGACATACTCAGCATATGCTGAATTCACGGCTGAACACCAGCAGCTGCTTAGATTCCATGGAGGATTTTCTGTTGGATGGGACAGTTGTAAGGTCAGGATTGGTAAAAATAGGATGCGATCTGAAGCAAGCCAGAAAGCAACAATGCATGGGTCAGATCCTGTCACCTTCAGTTCCATAACTATTTTGGAAGGTACTTAGATATAGATGTGGACTGAGCTATGGAAACACGCACTATACATCACATTTTCTGGCAATACCTGAGAATTCTGGCAAACAAAGCTGTCACCTAGAGATGGATGTTAAAAAGAACAGCTCTCAGAAGATGCCAGTTTCTCAACAAATGTAGTGTCTTTCATGACCAGCAAAAAAAATTTTAAATTGTAAATTGCCTACATTTGGAGTAAGTTTACAAAGTGAGCAAATGAACACAAGTTGGGAGTCTTACCTACTGCCCAGTAGTCATGAGGACACCACTAGAAGGATGTCTGAAGTCCAAAGACTAAGATTTGGAAAAGGCAAAATTAAGCTAATAAAAACGGGTGTTTAAGAGCTCTTAATAGAACAGTCTTCTGTTAGAAAGAATTTTACTAATCAGTAAACAAATAGATAAAATACATGTCATCACACATAAATTCCGTCCAAATATTCTGTAACATTTGATTGAAACATTCCATGTCGATTTCAATATGTCCTTCAGTTTGCTTGTCTTTGGATTTTTACATGGAAGTATATCTTGTAACATAACGGAAGAGTCAAAATGGTGATTGAAATTAATCCCTTACATCCTGGTGAAATAAGACCGAATTCCATTTCAATATTTTTCAAACAGAAACAGTGATTTGGAAGCTGCATGTCCAGTAGTCTTAATAAAATTAAACTACTTTGCATAACTAAATGTGTCTGAAAGTTTGGGTTCTTGCAATAAAGTGCAATTTTGACACCCACCATTTGCATTCCACGTGCAGGATTTCTCTCCTAAATACGCTCTAAGCAGAATATATGGATTTAAATCAAAACAGGCATACTCAGAAATATGCTGGATATTACTAAAAGATATAGTTTACTGTATTGTTTTTTTTGTTTGTTTGTTTTTTTACCATCAACCATAGAAAGCTTTATTCCAAGCCTGATCACACTTTCAGTTACAAAACACATGGCAAAAAAAACCCCAGATAACACGCAAAATCTGCCCTATTCTACTTGCCTCTATTCTCATACTGCGTTTTCCATAATGAGGGATGGAGAAGAAACCTCTCCCATTTTTAACATAATGAATATACCTAATGGTAGCAAATAAAGGTTTTTATTATTCTTTAATTTCATTTCACAAATCTGTTACTCTCCCCAAGCCGCCATTTGTTAGTGCAACAATCCAGCACAGTGCTAGTTGCTGAGGTATACATGGTTAAACTAATTTCACCTTCAACCGAAACCACAATCCTTTCCCTCCCTCTTTTTTTTTTTTTTAAAGGTAATGAAAGCCCTATATTCACCATTTTACATTTCTAAAAATAATTCCATTCTAGAGTTAAGAATGGTTTTGTAATAGTGACAGGCTGTAAAAAGCAACAGCCTTATCTTTCATCACCCACAGAACTCCTGCTGTACTTTTTTTTTTTTCTTAAAATATATTTTGTGCAAAATTAAGTTCTGTGTAGGTCTGTACCATAATTTGGAAAAAACTGTGTATAAAACGTACTTAATTTTTAAAAACAATCCCAACATCAAACAACAGAGAAAGAAGAAACAGATCAGATGCAGCTGAAGTTTTCACATGAGAAACTAAATAGAGTATGTTCTTAAAGCTCCAGTAATACATTCTTTAAAAACCAGAATGCACTTTGGTCATTATTAAACATCAGTACAGAGGCAAATAAAATACAAAATGCTTGTTTGTGTTGCTTTATGTATAAAAATATTTTTATACCACATAAGTTTAAGATACGTTACTTCAAATCTTCCAAGATTCTGAAGATTAGCAAACATAGTGCAATGTCCAGACTCTTGTCACCTAATTACTTGTCATTTTTCAATATGAAGCCACTATTTTAGAAACATAAAATGCAAGAATACTTGTGCCTGGTGATATTAATCCTCCCAAAATAATTTGTAGATTGAAAGTTTGTTTCAATTCTAAGGGATGAACATCTGTTTTTGTCACACTGAAGGACCACGAGTCCATATGACTGGTCCTTGTGGGAGGCAGGGGCAGAAGACAGAGAGAGAGGTGGGAAACCCAAGGCTGGGAAAGGGCTGGGGAGTGACCCCAGCTGGGGGAACGGGAGGAAAGGAGGCTAGCTGAAGACACAAATCTGCCAAATATCAGGCTTCGTGAGCTCTACTGCTCACCGGAGGAACTTGTTTTCTGTGTTTAACTGTTCTTAAACTTGAATGTGGTACGAATGGCATATACTATAGTGTACAAGAGGAGAGCATCTATCTATCTTATGCTCAGTCATTCATAGCATTCCTTTCACCAGTAAATCTTTTGCTTGTTTAAATATTCAACATATAATATATACTGCTCCATAGTTCACCATAATATATTCCAATTAATATACATTTATATGTATATATATAAAGTTTCTCATTAAAAGTGCACATATTGAGCATGCACAGTCAGAGCTGCGCTGAACAGCCCAGTATTTCAAATAAATACAATATTTAATTTTATCAAAATATCATACAGCATGGTAACCATTTACAATTATTGCTCTAGTAAAAGTGTTATCAAAGAGCACTTGTTGACTTGTTCTGTAATACCTTATTCATATCCCAGGATATTTAAACTGCAGTCTATATGAGTTTAGATCCTGGAATTAACTCAACATATTCAAAATTTCCACTTGCTTCTAATAGTAATATAAAATATTTCTGCTACCTGTCATACTGTATTGTCAGTACTTTATTTTCTGTATATGTCTCACTTTTCTATTGCAACCAAACATCTACTCATGTTATGGTATCCTCATAAATGATTGGTGCAAATGAAATATTCAAAGCAATTTTACCACACTATCTAAACTCAAAGACTCCATATAGACTTACTGTAACTAAAATGTTCAGCACAGGCATCAGCTTTAACAACAGATAGAGTAATTTAGTGTAATCCTTTTCCAGGATTTCAAGTTCTCAGTCACACAGTATTTGACCCTTCCCAAAACTAAACAAATGAGCTTGAAAATAAAATATAAATGTCAACTAAAATGAACATAAAACAGTGAGAAGATGAAATAAATAGAAAGATTGCACAAGACAGTCAGATGTAAACACTTCAACTTTCCAAACGACGTCCTTGAAGAGGTTGTAGCATCTGAAGTACAGATTCAGTGGCTGCTTTGAGGCAGTTTTGTCAGTCAATAAGATTTTCTGTAACACTGTGTTATCTCATCTTCTTTATATATTGTCAAGATTTGATCTTCCAGAGCTGGAAAAGTTAGAGCAGTAAATTAATGTCATTTCTCATCTCAGTTTTCTGTTTACCAGAACTGCAATATCACCTTTTTTTTTTTCTTTTGCTGCATATTCTATGGTACACAAAATAGATTTTACATTCATTTACTTCTAAAAAGAAAAAAATGGGTAGCTGTAAGCAAATTAAATGGCCAGTTAAGGACTTTATGCCACAAGCTTACAGAAACTAATGTTCCTCAGTAGTTCAGAGGGTGCCAGAGCATAGGACCTAACAAGGTAGTCCTTCAGCCATGACAAAATCACACTGTCATTGACATTACTGGTCACCGTAACACTGGATCCACTGTAATACTTCACTGCGGTGCAAGAGGAGGATAGCTTGCATCTTTCTGCATCCCTTAAAGAGCTACAAAGCCAACAGGGAGGAATTCAAGAGATAAATCAGGTCTAGGCTATGAAGAAAAGTTAAATAAGGTCTTGTACTTATGAGTATAAATGTCTCTGTATTTATATCTAAGAATTCTTGGTAATTATGTTTCCTAAGTAAAGTCAGAAAGCCATGAAAATGAAAAAAAAAAAAATAACCCTCTTCAAACAAATATTCTAGTTAATACAGTTAAGAATTCACTAATCTACACCGTATGACCCATCTACCATAACATTCTGAATGCCACGGTGAAAAAAGCACACTTGTTAAATAATTACCTTTAGATTAAATCCAAGCAAGTCACTGATGACACCAGAAACCGCTGACAGGATGACTACTTGGGTGATATTATAAAGCAGTGGATTCATGGTAAGTCCATATAATCTAAAGGGACTGTCCAGTTCCTAGTTATGCAAAACAATGACATCGTTAAAAGCAAAAACTACACAAAGGGGTTTTTGTTCATGTATGTGTTAAGCAATATTAGACAGTTTAGGAAGTCTTTAAGTCACAGTGGTGCAAAACATTCTCCTGCATATAAAAAAAAAAACCAAACAATGTGCAAGACAATACCCATCACAGTAACTGACTGTTGACTGATGGTGCCTAAATAACCCTTCAAAAAATGCAGCATTACCCACGTAGAGCATCTCCCAGTTTGCTCATGGAGCCAGGAAAATAGAGAGCTAGTTTTCCTGGCACAAAGATGCCATCAGTTTGGAATTCCTTATAATTTTCCAGATATCACCTTACAAGCTTACAAGAGCTAACAGATGGCAGAACCAAAAAAAAAACCCAAGTAAACAAATATTTTCCACAGTGACAGAAGCTATCTCGCTACTATGAAAAATTACCAAAAATGTCTTTCCTAATGAACTTCTCTTTTCCCATTAATTTTGATAATAATTAATTACCGGTGAACATAGCCATAAAAGAAAGATAAAAGAAAAGAATGCTAATGATCATTTAAGTGTCAGTATTTTACTTTTTTTTTAAATTATTGCAAGGATCAAAAAATTAGCCAAAATTAATCTGCAACAAAACTTGAACAAAAGGTTACTTCACCAATCTTCAGCTACTGGTGTGTGAAAAAGGTCACCCAAACTTTTCTGGACTAGAAATATGTCAAATAAAGAAAGAAATGAGTTTTAAAATGTATCATTGCTTTGGTCATTTATATATTCTAGCTTCAAATTCACCTTTCATCCCTCTCCTGTGTTACATCCTAGCCCTTGAACAAGATCTTACAAATACATTTTTAATAAAGAAGTATTTCAGAGCTCCAACTCCTTTCAAAAGAGGTGAAGTAAGTATGAACAACCTTTTCACTTAGATGCAATGTGGTATTAAACTCTGTTGCAAATACAAAAGATAAAAAATACATGATTCTGAGCAGAACAGCAGAGAAACGAAAAAGTTTTTAAGGAAAATGGTTTTAGATTTTTGGATTCATCTTAGCAATGCTGGGAGTAAGAAAACAGCAAGAATATTCAACATAATGTAGTCTTCAGTAAAATCTTGCCTACTCAGCTGCCTAGAAGAAATACGCCATTATCTACTAGTAGCTGGCTAGATTAAAGTTTAAACTTCATTTTAAGAACAGCTCATTGGCGCACAAGAATCAACAGGGTCAGTGACCAGAATTCAAGGTGTGAATAGATGAGCAAGGTCTTAAAGCACCACTATATGCAAAACCCCCCAGCTGCTTCTTTAATAGGCTTGAATTTTCCTGACTGCAGAGTAAAGGCATAGAGGCATTGAGAGATAGCGTTCAGGTTTAGTGTATGATAATCCAGCCATTCACCAATGGGGATTTCTGCGCATGGAATCAGTATCTGTTGTGCTATAGTCAACTGTGGCGGGAGGGCATGTGTGGACTGAAGGAAGTTTATCTGAGGGGGAGGAAAATACTTTTACATTTCATAGACTCATAGAATGGTTTGGGTTGGAAGGGACCTCAAAGATCATCTAGTTCCAAGCCCTCTGGCAGGGACACCTCCCACTAGACCAGGCTGCTGAAGGCCCCATCCAACCTGGCCTTAAACACTTCTCAGGAGGGAGCATCCATAACTCCCCTGGACAACCTGCTCCAGTGTTTCACCACCCTCAGAGTGGAGAATTTC